>BGNK01000813.1:187105-197928 GCA_003297005.1 Symbiodinium sp. clade A Y106 | reverse complement strand
GGCGTACCTTTGTGTGTTAATTTGGATTTACATATATATATATATTAAAATTCATTATTCTTTTACTTAAAATATCGCAATTATATAGTTAATAAACAAAGTAGTATTTTATAGTTATATCATCTCATTAAAGATATTTATTCAAAATTCTAGGATCGACTAACCTTATCAGTATATCTGTGAATGGTGATAAGCGAGTTAATAATTTCTCTAGAATCTTCTAGAGGAGTATGCGTGGTATTATATATGTGGTGCGCGTATTGTGTTGTGCAGTGCGTAGTCTGGGTTGTATGGTGGGTATTGTGTAATTTGTGTCTTGTGTATGGTATAAGTATTGTGACATTGTAAGTGTTGCGCGTGTTATAAATATATTTATTATATATATATAAAGGAAAAATTGTTCTATAATTTTTTTTGGGAAATTTTTTTTTGTAATAGTTGTTCTGTTTTTTTTTGGTTTGGGTTTGTCTCTGTTTTCTGGTCATTGGCCTGTCTGATCTCTACAAGGACAATTTGGAGGCCAAAAGCCAAATATTTAAAACCGGACATTAAAGGCTCGAGATAATCCCCGAGACAATAAACCAGAATGCCAGACCGAATAAGAGCCAGAGACCAGAAGGCAGAGATCAAAAATCAAAGGGGCCAAAGGCCAAATAAGAGCCAGAGACTAGAAGGCAGAGATCAAAAATCAAAGGGTCCAAAATTGGCCAAATAAGAGCTAGAGACCAGAAAGCAGAGATCAAAAATCAGAGACCAAAGGCCAAATAAGAGCCAGAGACCAAAAGGCAACGATCAAAAATCAAAGGGGCCAAAGGCCAAATAAGAGCCAGAGACCAGAAGGCAGAGATCAAAATTAGAGGCCAAAGGCCAAATAAGAGCCAGAGACCAGAAGACAGAGATCAAAAATCAGAGGCCAAAGACCAAATAAGAGCCAGAGACCAAAAGGCAACGATCAAAAATCAAAGGGGCCAAAGGCCAAATAAGAGCCAGAGACCAGAAGGCAACAAATATAATCTCAATCTTAACTTCGGCTGTGATATGGTTGTTGTCCGGCTGGGATTCAGGTGGCTGTCTTCGGCTGCAGTAAGGCTGCGATTCCGCTGCGGTCCGAGCCTGAAGCAAGTGGATCGGCTATTTCTCAGAGGTTCTGAGTCGAGTGTCCTGTGGTTGTGATAGGGCGGTGATGCAGCTATGATTCGAGTGTGATATGGCTGTGATTCGGGTGTGGTCCGTGCTTGAAATAAATGGATCGGCGATTTCTCAGAGGCTGTGATCCGGTTCTGATATGGCTGTGATATGGCTGTGGTTCGGCTGTGATTCCGGCTGCAATATGGCCGTGCTTCGGCTGCGACCCAAGCCTGAAATAAGTGGATCGGCGATTTCTCAGAGATTGTGATTCGGCTGTCNGGCTGTGATATGGCTGTGGTTCGGCTGTGATTCCGGCTGCAATATGGCCGTGCTTCGGCTGCGACCCAAGCCTGAAATAAGTGGATCGGCGATTTCTCAGAGATTGTGATTCGGCTGTCCTGTGGCTGTGCTACGGCGGCGGTGCTGATGCGGCTGTGATTCGTGTGTGGTGCGGCTGTGATTCGGTTGTGATCCGAGCCTGAAATAAGTGGATCGGCGATTTCGCAGAGGTTGTGATCCGGTTTTGATATATGGCTATAATTTGACTTTGATTCGGCTGTGTTGAAACGAGTGGACCGGCGATTTTGAGGTTTTGCAATAAATGGATCGACGAATTCTCAAAATTCGAAACAAGTGNCCGGTTTTGATATATGGCTATAATTTGACTTTGATTCGGCTGTGTTGAAACGAGTGGACCGGCGATTTTGAGGTTTTGCAATAAATGGATCGACGAATTCTCAAAATTCGAAACAAGTGAATCGGCGATTTCTCAGAGGAGGAAATAAACTAGTAGATCGATGATTTCTCAGAGGCTGCGATTCGGCTGTCGTGTGCCTGTCATGNGGATCGACGAATTCTCAAAATTCGAAACAAGTGAATCGGCGATTTCTCAGAGGAGGAAATAAACTAGTAGATCGATGATTTCTCAGAGGCTGCGATTCGGCTGTCGTGTGCCTGTCATGGCTATGATTCGGCTGTGATATGATTGTGGTCCGGCTGTGTTTCGTGCGGCTGTCTTCGACTGTGATTCGGCTGCAGTGAGGCTGCGATTCCGCTGCGGTCCGAGCCTGAAGCAAGTGGATCGGCTATTTCTCAGTGGTTCTGAGTCGAGTGTCCTGTGGTTGTGATAGGGCGGTGATGCAGCTATGATTCGAGTGTGATATGACCGTGATTCGGGTGTGGTCCGTGCTTGAAANGTGGATCGGCTATTTCTCAGTGGTTCTGAGTCGAGTGTCCTGTGGTTGTGATAGGGCGGTGATGCAGCTATGATTCGAGTGTGATATGACCGTGATTCGGGTGTGGTCCGTGCTTGAAATAAATGGATCGGCGGTTTCTCAGAGGCTGTGATCCGGTTCTGATGCGGCTGTGATATGGCTGTGGTTCGGCTGTGATTCCGGCTGCAATATGGCCGTGCTTCGGCTGCGACCCAAGCCAAACCTATCTTAATCTGGCAGGGAAATCCCATATTCCATAATTTCTTTGAAATCTATCTTGCCTTCTCTCATATATATGATCTTACAGGATTTTTCTATATTCCATTATTTTTTCAAATCTATCTTATCATCTCTCATATATACGATCGTACAGAATTTTTCCACATTCCATAATATCCTTCAAATCAACAAATCTATCTTATCTTCTCTCCTATATACGATCTTAAAAGATTTTTCTATATTCCATAATTTCCTTCAAACCTATCTTAATCTTGCAGGATTTTTCCATATTCCATAATTTCTTTCAAACCTATCTTAATCTTGCAGGATTTTTCCATATTCCATAATTTCTTTCAAATCTATCTTAATCTTGCAGGGTTTTTCCATATTCCCTAATTTGTTTGAAATCTATCTTGCCTTCTCTTATATTCACGATCTCGCAGGATTTTTCTATATTCTATAATTTCCTTCCAACTTATCTTTCCTTCTATTATACGCACGATCTTGCAAGATATCCATATTCCAGAAATTCCCTTCAAAGCTAACTTTCCTTCTCTCATGTAGCTCAAAGCGCGACGGGATGCGATGCTGCCGACTACTTGAGAGCGAGCAAATCAAAGTGCACCTGCCCACGCAAAAATTTTGCAAAATCGTACCGGGGAGGAGGAAGGGCCCGGGGAGAGGGGGGCGGGACCAAGTTCTATTTTCTTTTTTTTTTCAAAATAAAAAATTGGGAACAATTTTTATTCTATTATTAATAAAAAGTTTTCATTAATTCCGATACTAATATAAAAGAGAAGACCGATATACCGTTTGTATTATTTCAGAAATATATATAAGAAGAATACTTTAAAAATTTAATTTTTACGATCGATATAACCGAAATTTCGTACGAATTCAATACGATTTAGAATAGAAAAGAGGGAGGAAAGCGAGAATAAATCCAATAAATCAAACAAAGAAGGCCCTTAATTTACCTAGTTATATCGAGAAATATATTAATATAATAGAAACGAAAGATTAACTATATTAGTTTTCGTAATAATCGTATACGAAATTCCAAATTCACGCCAACCCATACAACCCTCTAGAATCAGCATTTAGTGATTTTTATAATATACAGATAAGAAAAGAAAGAGGAAGAGAGAAATCCATGCCCGCACCACATCCCGTAGACGCGCGCCGTATCCCGCAGAGACCTCTAGAGTCAACATTTAGTAGTATTTAAAATCTTCCAGATCTATTGCGTGTATTGTTTGTGTGTATCTGGGTATTGTGTGCTGTGTGTGTTGTGTGTAAGTGTTGTGTGTGTGTGTTGTGTGTGTGTGTAGTATGTGTGTTGTGTGTTGTGGGTAGTGTGTAATGTGTGTGTGTTCTGTGTGTGTGTGTTGGGTGTGTATGTATATGTATTGTGTTTGTGAGTGGGAATGTTGTGTGTCTTGTGTGTATTGTGTTTTGCGTGTGTGTGTGTGTTGTGTCTGTTGTGTGCGTTGTGTGTGTTGTATGTGTTGTGGGTGCGGTGGGTGTTGTGGGTATTATGAGTGTTGTGGGTATTGTAAGTATTGTGGGTGTTGTAGGTGTTGTGTATATTACGCGTGTTGTGCGTCTTGTGTGTGTGTGTGTGCGTGTGTCTATTGTATATATCGTGCTATGTTATGTCTGTTGCTTGTATGTCTTGTGTGTCGCGTGTAGCATGTGAGGAGAGATAATGAGAAGAGAAGAGAGAGAAAAAGAAGAAACAGAGGGAAGGAGGGAGGGAGTGAGTGAAAGAAGGAGGGGCGGGCGGAGGGCGACAGTAAAAATACAAACCTCGCAATGATGTGGGGAATAATTTTAACATATATTTTTTTTAAAAAATACCAATTTACCTTCACTTGAAATACAGACGCAAATTATATAATTCGGACAGTCTTTGAATCTCCAGCATGGGACGGATTGGGTTGAGAGAAATTAATACAAATGGAAATCCATATCAAATTAAAGAATCCTTAATCTGACCCTCTCCTCTTTCTGAATCCATACCGCATCAGCGATAAATGTCGTCTGCCTGGAGGAAAGCAGCGGCGAAAGAAGAATTGGATTTTCGTGTTCAGTTTCGTTTCGAGTTTGGAAGGATAAGGTGGGCTTAAGGCTTCCAAGTACCTCCCCGTAACGCTCAGCTAGCACGGGTTTGAGGCTTCAAGGCTTTGTTTGTTAGCTCGCGAAGTGTTTGATGACTGTTCAGGATTCAAGATGGATTCAAGGAAACGGGCCTTGGGTTTTTCTGCAGTTATGCAGTGGGGCTGCTCTCTGGCCGGCCTGGACGGCTGACGGTGTGAAAGCCACGTAGTCGGCGACTGCTGCGCGCAAGTATTCCCTGCGCGCCGCCTGCGCTGCAAGATGAAGTGTTTCGGAATGTCGGGGTGGTAGAAATGCAATGGCGGCTATCCTGCATGTTGACGGCGACTATACAGGCATGCTTGTACAATTCAGTTCACAAGTTCACACCGCTTCGAAGAAGGTGCCTCTGTGTCCAACTGATTCCACTCAGACCTCCGGCAGACTTGCAGCCGTGAGTCGAGACACATGAAAGTGCTCCCATACTGAGTAATCCTGGCCACCCAAGGTCTTCATCTGTGCACAATCCCAAGGCTAAGATTGGCACATGAGATGAATGACAAGATGACCCGTCTGTTCGGCCACTCCATCTGTGTGCACACACACTGATGGAGTTTGATGGCGACATCAATCTTACCGTGTCATCAAGCTCACCCCTGCACATGACAAAGCGAGTGAAGGGAGAATGATCAAGATGTTTATTGAATCTTCTCTTAGATACACAGACACACGGAGAACTTCAGCGCGACCTCATCACATGATTGCATGCATAAGGTAACATTCGCATGGCTTTGGAGCTTGTCGTGGGATCTTCTGTGAGGAACGCAGCCTGAAGCTTTATGTTCGCGCCCCTGGGGTTTCCTTCACTTTTTCGGGTTGAGACTCGCTATTTACGAGGTTTTCCTTCTTTGGGTCGGTTCGGCAGGGGGTGCCCAATTTCGGCTTTTCTGCTTCGCTCACGTCGGCTTGTGAGNTCTCACCTTACATTTCTCCCGCGGGGTTCGTGGAGGGATGGATGGTTCTTACCTCGCGCTTGCGCTTTGCGCTGCCCTTGTTCTTCGTCGTGCTGGATGGCGCCTTCCACAGTCCTTGCACCAGCACAATATAATATTGCCAAGTAGAGCCTAGAGCCCTTAATCCAAAAAACCCTGAAAGAACCCATAGGAACAAAAATAATCATGCTAANATAATATTGCCAAGTAGAGCCTAGAGCCCTTAATCCAAAAAACCCTGAAAGAACCCATAGGAACAAAAATAATCATGCTAAGTATTGTCTTGACCCCGCTTCCTGCTTATTCCAAAAAACCCTGAACAGAACCCATAGCAACAAAAATAATCATGCTAAGTATTGTCTTGACCCCGCTTCCTGCTTATTCCAAAAAACCCTGAATAGAAGCCATAGGAACAAAAATAATCATGCTAAGTATTGTCTTTATCCTACAAAAATAGTTTGGCCTGCGCCATTTTTCGCCCCGATCCACTAAACATGCATTCTGTACCGTCCTGGCCAGTGTTTCCGTACTCTTGCAGTTCTAAAAGTGTAGGGGCGCCAACGCGCCACTGACCATGTAGTTAGGTCTAGGATTAAATGCTGCTGACATGTCGGCTGCCTGAGCATGGAAGAAAACATGACAGGGGCTGCACATCTTCACAACGCGGGGCGAAGAACTCTGCATCAACGTTGCCCAACGCTCAGACTGGCTACCGTCTCCGAACCCGTTCCCTTAGAAACTGGCTGTGAAGACCATGCAGCTCTCCAGCATCATCTCGGCCGCCGGCAGCCAAATGATGCAGGGCCGGTAGCCCATGGTCTGAACATGGCGTAGCTTTTGAACCTGATTCCCGGCTTCCGGCTGTACATCAGATGCAGCTGCACACACGTGCGAGTCCGCATGAGTCCCGCAGCCCCTAATTGTTTGCTCGGTCGGGTCGGGTGAACAGAGGGAAGCCTCTAAATGCAGCCCCCTCAACGGCTCATCCTTGCCTAGGATTCTTGATTTCGCAGCTTCTCAGGCGGCCACGGCCCCCCGGAACATGAAGCGGAACCTGAGCCAGTTACCTATTTGTCACTATGCTATTTTGGGGGGGCTCCTTGTTATAATTTTACCTATACTATTTTGGGCGTTGCTTGTCATAATTATAGTATGCTATACCCCAAATGTAATATATTTCCAGGGCCAAGTCTTCACTGAAGATCTGGGGTTCGACGGCAGACATGGGACTCTACTAATTTCGAGGCACTGGCTTATACTAATAACGACTATAGGGGCCTTAAGGCCCATTATAACTATACTTATAATAAAGAACTGGAATTATTGGCCCCTATATTAATAGCTTTGGAAGATACAAGACGCAAGGCCAAGAAAGCTGCGCCAGTGTTCTCTTGGGCTCAATGCGTCGCAACCGGTCTTCTGGGGCGATGGCTCATGGCATCGGTTCTGGCCCGCGAGGTCCTGACAGCGTTTTACCCAACACCGCGTGGAGCCCGCCCAGTTGAGCTGATGTGACTCCTCTGCAGAAAACGCGTGGGCTTGACTTGGGCTTCGCCAACGGGCGCGATACACCCGAGGTCTTGGTATCGAGTTTTCACTTTGGTACTACTGCTGCTGTTGTTGCTGCTGCTTCTGCTTCTGCTTCTACTGCTGCTGCTACTGCTACGCTACTACTACTGCTACCACTACTGCTGCTGCTACTACGGCTACTGCTAGGACACGTTTTTGACGTCTTTGCAAAGCTTCAGAACTGATTCTACAACAAGGCCTAGGGAGCCTCAACAGTTTGACAAAGTTTGCGGGGTTGCATCAACTTCCACCACGGCAACGCAGAAGATAGAGAAAACAGTAACTTCCAGGGTTCTAGTCTTGAGCTGGCACGTCCTGGTTCGGCTCCACTTGCGCCGTGATCGGAACATACCACCGCAGCTGCTCCTCCGGCAGGGCTTTGGTTCTGCGTGCTCAGGGCAGTTTGGGTAATTCAAAGCTGTCCCGGAACGAACCGCGTCCTTCGACTTGACGCAAATCACAGCCAAGGGCGGTGTCTCGGATAGGGCTGCCAAGCGCTCCTGGCAACCCAACTCCGAACTCTGCACCCTTCGAGCTACCCGCTGAGCCCGAATGTTGGGAGGGTGTGGAGGGGTGGGGGGGCCGGGGGCTTGGGGAGGGAGAGGTACGTTTCGTAGGCATCAGCCAAGCCAGCTCACAATAAGGTTACTGTTACTAAGGCGACAGTCCATAATTTGTCTGATGATGCTGATGATGATGGGATGCAAGGATGATGGTGAACCACTGGCACAAGATACTAAGCGACAGTAGCAACACCCGACATCAGGATTACAATTATGATGGAAGAGTGGGTAAGCTCGAATCCCCCAGCCGTACTTGCGGTCTGAAGCACAGAACCTTGGGCATGACCCAGGTGTCAACCAGCCAAAATGTCACCTTGGCATCCGCTTCAACCATCTCCAGGTGGTACACCTCTGAAGCTTGCCAGGTTTGCGGTTTCGCACGGTTTTGCAGGGTCCACTTTCATGCGCTGCAACAGAACGTTGGGGACAACGAGGAGGCTCATGTGCGGATACAGGGGGGAAGCGAACATTTTGAAATGCGCCCGCTGAAACAATCTTGCGTAGTGCCGACTCTTGTTGCCCAAGGTGCTAAGATGCTTTGGACATGCTCGGATGTCGGATCTGTGTGCTGCTCGGAATTGGTACTTACATGTAAAAGATATCCTTCTCGCACGTCGCTTGAACGTTCCGTTCACGTCCGCTTGGTGATTCCATGCTTTGATTCTTGCGTCCAAAGAAGAAACTGACAAATGCATGCAAAAACGAATGCACAAGGCTTGTTCCAACATCGGAAGCTGCTTCGTTGCAGTGCAAACAGTGCTTCAGAACCGTCGACAAGGGAAGACACATTGGCTGATCAAGCGCTTGGCTCTTCGAAATAGCTCAAACCCGCTCTGGCCGCGATGCCTTTTTGCCGGGCTCGTACAATGCTTGCATCCTCACATCCCTTGCATCAAAGCCTCAACCCAATGAAACTCAAGCCCACGAACCCCAAAACGCAGGCTTCGGAAGCTCTCGAGTCCCACAAAACCAAATCGCCTGCCCCGGCTCGCAGTTCTGGAGGTTTAGGCGTTCTTTCTCGGCCACCTGCCTCAGGATGTGCTAGGGCGTCCCAGAAACTCATGGAACAAGGCAGGGCGCAGCTGTTCCAAAGGATGATTCCTTTCGCAGGCTCTTTGCAAAAGATAAGAACGAAGGGTTTGCAAGTGGGCCGCGTTTCAGGCTCCCGAATGTTGGATACAGGAATCACTGCGATCCGAGCATCCGCTTGACTGCAGGAGGCGCTTTACAGGCAGTGATGGTTTTTGAGGAGTTTCAACCTTGGTTGATTAGTGAGGCTTTCACTGAAGAGATATGTCCTGAGGCCCGACATTTGCACCGAAAAGGTTTTGATGTGCATTCAGGACTGTGCGAATAGACAGCTGCCACGGACTTTTACATTGTGCAACCACCCATACCCCGAGACCCTGCGATACGAGTCACGAGTCCTGAACCGGCGAACTCCTGTAAAGTCGGGAACTCTGCTGTGTAGCAGCACAAGTCATCGCAAGGGCATCAACAAGAGAATGAAAAGTATCTGAAAAACAACATCTTGCGCCTCATCGCTATGAATTGGCTACTATTTCACTACCGTCGGCCTCATTATCAGTGCATTTTTCGGTGCCGTTAGCAACCGCGGCTGCAAACAACGTTTTGAGATGCTGAGGCCACAGAAGCTTACATGCTTTGATGATGGCCTTGACGATCGAAACATGAGCCTACTAGAAAGTATTTAGCCATGCTGCTGCCAACATCAACCATAGTCGCAATGGCAAGACCGTAGCCGTAAGACTCACGACACAGCAGAAAAGATATGCAAACACGCAAGCACGAAGAAACTGAATGCACGCATCCTTTTGTCCAGGTCCTCAAACATCCATAAACCAGAACTCCCACATCCTATCGGAAACAAGCCAAAACCGTCAATCTCCGACCTGAGATATTGCCAATATAATTATAACTAAAGGAACCAAAACGACATGGTTCTGTAATAAGCACACATTGCTGCCCCTCGGATTCCCAAACATGAACAAATCCTGCGCGACCACATCGAAAACCAGCATGATTTTGCAGGTCCTGCCTAAGCAAGGTGAAACTTTCAAAGGTCCGTTCACTTGACAAATTTCTGCGTCCGCAACCATTTAATTTTGTGATAGCTGCATGCATCATTGCATCCGCACGGCGGAAACTTGGACGGGGTCGAAAAGGCGACCTTGAAACCCGCCTTTTCGTAACACCGCTTGGCAGGCTCATTGCTGTCAAGCACGCTTGGGGTCATCTTTGAGCAGCCCGAAGAGAGCTTATGAGCACGCTTCTCGGCAGCCTGAGTCAACAGGCCACCAAGTCCCTTGCCCTGGTGGGGGCGGTCTGCTTTGACGTGCTTAATCTTCAGTGTGCTGCTGTCCTCAAAACCCGCATGGATGTACCCGGCCACTGTCCCAGATTTCTGTGAAACAGCTGCCAGTGTGAAGGCAGAAGGCCGAGCCCCGGTCGCAAACGCTTCTATCAGCTTCAAATGGTCCTTGCTGGCTTCCTCAGCGTGTCCACGAGGCTAGCAGTTTCCTCGGTCTTCAGCTCCTTTCATCAGGAGGGGGGTTTCAAGGAGGGTATATATATATCACCCAATAACCTACTCTTCTCCCTAGTGCTCCCTAAGGCTCCCTAGTACCGTTCCCCCTTAAAACCCCTTCCGCAGGGATCCCAGAATCCTTGTACCAGTGTTGATGTTGGTGGAGATGAGCATGGTCTCCAACAAACTCGCGCTCAGAGCGCCTCAGGCGCTTCGAACAGTCACGCAAGGAGTCGGTCACAAAGCACCCGCGTTGTCCGGCAAAACGTCCCAAAGATATTGAAACCTCAAAAAGTACGCTTATGTTGCATATAAACAACGCATCCCAATATACATATACCTACACATACACAACATATATACATATATACATATATACATATATACATATATACATATATACATATATTCATATATATTATATACTATATATACTATATATACTATATATACTATATATACTATATATATTATATATATTATATATATTATA
>BGNK01000813.1:168388-187025 GCA_003297005.1 Symbiodinium sp. clade A Y106 | reverse complement strand
ATTATATATATTATATTATATATATATATATATATATATCGGGGGTAGTTGCCAAAATCATGGTCCCGTTTTGGGTCCTACCCCTAGGTGGCGTATTAAACTAAAGACCCAACAACGGACCCTAATTTAGAGAACTAACCATGTGTATATACACATTGACTCGTATCCGCAAGCGTTAAACGACTAGACTCAACTGCCGAGATACTCGGTGTTTTCCAAGACGACATGCTCAGCTGACTTGGTTATCACAGAAGCTCCAGGACACGCCGTTTTGGGGTCTGGGCACCCGAGCTTCCGCTTACGATCAGGAATCCCGACATTCATCGACTTCAGTAGTGTCCGAAGTTTCGTTCTGTCAACGGCCTGCACGTCAAGCGAGGCTCCTTGTGCACACATGTAGTTCACAACTTCCACATGCTTGTTGGTGATCGCGTAAAACAGTGCAGTTTTCCTGCAATTGTCTCGAAAATTGATCTCCATGCCGAGGCCCAAGCAGAACTTTACCATGGGCAAGTTACCCCGGGCTGCTGCCCAGAACAACGGCGTCTGTCGTTGAGAATCGATCTGCGCAAGGTCGATCCCTTGCGGATGCAGTCTTTGGCCAGCAGCTCGCGCCCGCGGCGACGACGTGACCACAAAAAGAGCATGTTTTGGCGAAAGGTGCTGTGCAGCCAACTCATGTCGGCTTTCTCCAAAGCTTCTCTTGCCTCGGCCAGCTCGCCATCCCGCACGGTGATGAAGAGCTCATCACTCTCGTCTTGATTCATCTTGAATCGAATCTTGAGCCCGCGGCATACTCATTCATTCTCATTCCAGTCCACCTGTACATTTCAGACTTGCAAAATGGGCATCAACATTTCCTATGCCCGTGTCTCGAGATGTCATGAGCAGCGAGTGCTTTTCGTGGAGGTTCAGTGCTTCTCATCTACGGAAGATTTTCGAAGACTAGACTAGCCGTCTCTGAAAGAGTCCGTTTCGACTTCTACCGCTCTCATGTATACTATCCTATGCTACGCGATATTACGCGATGCTATGCTACTAGACAAAACTGTATTATACTACACAATACGATGATACAGTACGGTGCAGTACCGTACGGAGGCTGTCTCAGTGCTCGTATTGAAAAAGTTCAAAGCTTGCTGTTCTTCCGACAAGACAGTCTATATATTTGCAGTGAAGAAGTTCCCATCGCACTCGGCAAAAAAAGTAGACCTAGACCCAAGTTTGGGACACAGCTTTCCTAGTAATACCGACATATGCGTGAACAAGAAAGACCCGAGGCCAGCCTCAACGTCTTGCAGACCGGAGATTGCAAGAACCTAAGCTGCACCATGACTCTCATGACCTCCTAAGACCCGGAATTGGCGCCCAGAGTTCATCAATTCCGTCAAGGCGGGCAGTGCACCTTCCCGAGCGCATGCCCAACCCCCCAAGTCCCGAGCGCAAATCCCGATGAACCCGAAAGCTGCACCACACCTCATCCCGGAGATGCCCCACAAGACCATACAGTCTGAGGCATCGGCGCAGCAAGCTCCTGGTCTTGCTTCTGGTACCACTTCTGCGAAGTGTGGACCTACGGCCCCAAAAAGTCGGAGTCGGGGAAGGGGTTTATGGCCTTGGGTTGGGTGTTCTTACTGTTCTGCCGAGATGAACAAGGTGGTGGTGGTGGCAGCGGCAGTGGCAGGGGCAGCAGGGGCAGTGGGGGCGGTGGTGGTCGCCACCGTGGCTGGGGCTGATGCTGCTGGTAGGGCCCCGGCTGCGGCTGCGGCTGCAGCTGTGGCCGTGGTGCTGGTGCTGGCGCTGGTGCTGGTGCTGCTGCTGGTGCTGCTGCTGCTGCTGCTGGTGCTGCTGCTGGTGCTGCTGCTGATGATGAGGGTTGGTGTTTCGTGTCTGCGATCGCGCTCGTGCTCGTGTCCTAGGATGAATCAGATGGGATATAGGCATGGCTCTAAGCACAGTCGTCATGATTGCAGTTGTTGCTGCTGGTACAAGACAGCTACTGTAGTCAAATCCTCACCATCAACTGCGTCAACACAACTATCAAGTACATGATGGGGAGCATATTTGCTGTTTTTGGTAGCTGGCAT
The DNA here is from genome assembly GCA_003297005.1 of Symbiodinium sp. clade A Y106. Taxonomy (NCBI): domain Eukaryota; class Dinophyceae; order Suessiales; family Symbiodiniaceae; genus Symbiodinium; species Symbiodinium sp. clade A. The sequence goes on along the minus strand of BGNK01000813.1, from coordinate 184,938 downwards.
TCTCATTCTTGCCAAGGTTATTGCCACACTTAACACAGTGATGTTGATGTGTTCCAGGCTCCCTGAATGGCTTGGCGCCTGGAAGAACGACTTCATACCTTGGCGAGGGAGAAAAGAACAGTCTGAAAGAGCCCAGGTTTGTGTCGAGGGTCCAGGGTTTTGGAGTGGGGAGCTGAGGGGTGTGCTTGCAGCAAACTTCTCTTTGAAAAGAGGACTCTGGATTTGCAGTTGCCTTGCTCTGTACGCAGAAACCCTAAGCTGGACCAGAACCCAGCGCGCTGCCGTTCAACAATGCATATCTCCGTAGATCTCCGGGCCGTTCAGCGTGGTGCACTGTGTCCGGGCACTTAGCTCCCCAACCCTCTCCGCCGATGCGCGCAGGTTGTGCGTGCAAGCAACACCGAACATCTCTCTGAGCAGATAGCTGTGTTGTCAGTCGCATGGCGATGCGTCCTTATTAGCCCTCTGAGTCATGTTAAATCTGCACAGGTATGCAGATCCTTGAGAAGCAGACTGGAGAATTTAAAATTTAGAGTGTTCCACGAAGCAGAAGCTAATGAACCTCAGCTTCCGACCCGCATCCTCCGTCATCCAATGCTTCAGGGCCGCGGGGCCGTCGAAGACGGTGCAGAGATGAATGTTGAACCTCGACGGGTGGTCTGATCTGCAGGTCTTCGGAGCAAGGGGAAAGCGTGGTGGTGATCCCCACATGACAGCAAAAACACCAAAAGATCTTCGCCGGCTGTGCGGGGCAAGATCACTGCACCAACCGGAAACTTCTAGCACCCGGTCAGAGTTGGGTGTTGAGATGGGACACTCTGAGGAGAGCACGTGTTGACCAGATCACTGGAGGAAAGGGCGGAAAGAGCGGCATCACTGGACCTGCACTTGAACATTGTCAGTCTGATTGTCATGGGAATAGGTCGAGTGCGAGTCATAGCACAACCCTGTCACCCCCGTTCTGCATCCACATCCTTGCACTTCGTTAAAATAAAATGTCTGACAGCTTGGGATTCGATACTGTAGGAGTGCATTTTTGGGCCACATGGCATCTGAGGAGTTCGACTTGTTCTACTTCTTGCCTGTATGTGTCCGGCGGAATCCCGAAATCTCGTCAAACCCTGGGCCTCCAGCTGCCAACAGATTTGGAGAGTGTCATCGAATATGTTTAGCGGAAAAAAATGACTGTACACAGGGACACAGAGAATATACAAGTTCATACAACCACCAACGACATCTCGCAACCTTGTCAAGGTTTCAATCTCAAGTAACCCTCTTTCCACCACCTGCCTTGCAGTCCAACTTTTTAAGCAAGCACACCAAGCTCAAACCTTCTTCAAACGCAGTACACGCAAGCTCGGGGAAAAGCTTGTTCATCTGCCGTAAGAAGGGGGAGTTCATAAGACCATAAGACATGCAGACCATCGTAGGTGTCGGTTGTGACTTAGGCACTTGACAGCCGAGCTCCTGAAAGGCAACACCTCAACCTCTAAGCCCCTCCCGATTCCCGACAAGTTTCAGCAACCCGTCGTCTTTCTGAAGGATGGGCTGTAAGCTCGCGGCTTGGAGCAAACCTCGGCGCAGACCTCCTGAACGCTGTGGGCTTATGGGTTTCGCATGAAAAAGGGTGATTGAAGTTTTGCTTGTCGCCTCGCTTGCGGCTACTAATCATCGGGTGCTTCTGCGGAGATGCTTCGGTGTACAGTAGAGGTGAAGGCCCTCCGAGCCTCAAGGTGGAGCCCTTCCTCTGAATAATGTTTGCCTATGCGTCCATTTGGGCTACAGTTTGGCGCTGCGGATGTTTTCGCGAGTTTGCGAGCCGGATGCCTTGAACTCCGGCGGGAAGTGCGAGGAGCGCGCGAGGACTGACAGCATCGCCAGCTTTTGCCTCCCATGACAGCATGGGTCTCTCAGATTTCATGCAGCTTGCTCCGGACGTTAACTGTGATTGGTGGATGGTAGTACGTTGCAACAGCGCTAAAGGCTCCGGGACGAAATCCTTCAGACTTCCTGCATTGCTGCTCTGTGCCGTGAGCAGCTGCAGCGGCTTCGAATGCGCTTCTGTCTGCCCAAGGTGGTGAATGGGACAAGAGTCCAAACTTTGTCCACTGCGTCGGCAGCCCTCCCCACCTCGACGTTGCATTTGGGTTGGTCAGGTTTTCAGCCACCACGCCTCCAACGACAAATGCACCGAGTTAAACTTAAGGTCGGGGTAGTCGGGTAGTCTAGGTCTCGGTACTGCAAGCTGGCACTGCCGAGCCGGACAGCAGCCTACAAGAAGGCCAAGCGCGCCCATGTTCTTAGCACTTGGATCCTCGAAGTGCAAAGCCATCTCTGGCTATCAACCAAGAGACAGCCATCAAACCCACACTCAAACTCTTGAATCTTGAACCTTCTTCAGGACAACACCAAGCAGTCGATATACACAGACAGACACGCATATGCGTGCAGCATACGTATAATCATACATACATACCTACAAACCCACATACTTACCTACATACCTACCCTACATACATCTCAGAAGAGCCCCAAACTGTAATGCCTTGCAGCTCCATGGACTGGAACGAAAGCTCAAGGAGCTGCTCGACCTCTTCCATGCAAACTTCACGAAACCCAGGGTTGAAGAGTTAAAGAGTTGGGGCTTCGGGATAAGAAGATTTCGGACTTGAGTTGCGGATTCGGCACTTGGCCATGAACCAGGCCCTGTTTCGGGCTCGGGCTCTCGAGGTTTACAGTCCCTCATTGCGCCTTCCGGAGTCCGAAACCCCTCCATGCAAGTAACTTCATAAACCCCTGCGCTGTAGAGAGTACCTTCTGTCATCTCAGACCAAGGACTGCAAACCTAGAAAACCAGAGCCAGAAATCCGACACCTCGGATGCAGACTATGATTGCTGTTGTGTCCATGGTCGCAACGAAACGCTAAAACTGTCAGCATTCAATCGTCGAATACTTTAGCTTTCAACATGGCCAATCTTCCACTATTCTCATTCATACCATTCTTAGTTTTCCTTGTCGCTTTTACTATTCTCATGCTAACTATGATAGCTGCTGCCGTGAAGATTCTAAGTCCTAAACCCTGAACTCTTATTACCTACATCCCTTAACCCTGAACCCTGAAGAGGGTAAGTCTTAAACTTACAGACATTCCTGGCAGCGGGCCAGCTCCAGAAGCTCATCAAGCTTGGAGGTCTCTAGCGGCTTCGCCCTCGGAAACATGGATTCAGGTATGGAGTTGCGGGTTTAGGGGGTCGGGTTGATGTTTTTTTAAAAAATTGGCCTAGCCGATTCCGGTTCAGCATTGAGGTGCGACATGCTGAGACTGGTACATTGCGACATCGTTCGGTTCCCAGTAGTGTCAATCAAGGCTTGGGCTCGGGCCGACGCTTTAGGGCCTTTAGGGTTTAGGGCTCAAGATCTCAATCGTTGGTCTCATGCAGCCCGGCGAAGATGCACCATGAAGCCCTTCGATGCTACTGCTATGCTCCTTGGTCTCGGCGCGTCGGCTTGCGATCGTATGATGTAAGACTATGTACAAGCGCCCGTCGCTTGACTTTCGAATGCCACTACCAATTCGACAGAATCTATGATAGTGCGAGGTGCCTGCAAAGCCCCGGCCCTCGAACACATTGGACAAGGCTTCATGGTGTGTTTCCGAAGCCGGCGTCAGAGGCTCCCTCATCACGGTCTCCAGGTCTGGCGCTGGGTGCATAGGATGTAGACACTAAAGTTCACTAAGGTCACTGGACCCTTGCAGAAAACCATCGACCCTCAAGCTGAGTCCTACCCCAAACACCGAGCTCCGCTCCAGAGGTAGGTGTAGCACCAGCAGTACATCGTTACCACCTGCATGTCCACGAGCATGCCAGACTTCTGGAACCCAGCAAGAGGCACACATAGAAAATTTCTATTGCGCACGTATGTATGCACATACTACTACCAGATGTGTAGATAAACACGTCCAGTTGCTGTTTGGTTGTGCATGTGCGCATGTACATACATGAATATAACATTTGTGTGTATGTATATGTATATATGTACATACATACATACACTCCTCTACACACATGTGTACTTCATGAAAGTATATGTACATATATAATATGCATATGCATACATCGACAAACACACGATCAGAGACCCAGGACCCTGTGAAGACTCACGCCAGGCGTCGCCAGAGATATCTTCAGGTAGTCGTACACTTAACTGTGCTGCTGTGCTTTCGGGCATGTCGTGCGGGACAGGGTGAGGGACGGAACTCTGCACTTTGGCTCTGGCACGGAAGGGCCTTATTGGCAAACTATGGGTTGATACACAGCTAGGTGACTGTATATATACATGTTATGTATGTGTATAGGATGGTGTACTACAATTTCCGTATTTCCTTTTCGTGAAACATGAAAGTGTGTGTGTGTGTGCGCATGCAGGTTGATCATGTATGCGTAGCATAAACGATCTTCTGCATGAAGCTATGCCTACCTAGCAAGTTCCAATCGTCCTAATCTCGCTGGATACATCTGGACCTTCGGAGTGTTTGAAGACCCCCCAGAACAGAAAGGGTCCCTGAAGACTTTAGTCCTGACGGCTCTCCTTGTACGCGCTCTTGAAAAAAGACCGACACAAAAGCTCTCCACTAAGGATGCTGAAATCTGCCGGCCGGTTTGAGACCCTAAAAAAGAAGGGGAAGCATCAATGACCGAGACACGGGATCCAAAAGTCATTATACCTTCATTACAGACCTCGGGGGTCGATTTTTCCTTTTCGTGCAGGACATGCTGCGCCCATTTGGCCAAGGCTTCATCTCCCAAAGGATTTGCCGGCAGATACTTTGGCATCCTCGGGGGACCAGGATGCTAATATAGGGGCCTTAATAATTAGAATAGGGTTTTGGGGTATATTGTACTATAATTAAAAATCAGGAAGCCCCCAAAAAAGTATAGGTAATTATTCAGGCCCGTATAGTAGTTTGACCAATCGCTACCGAGGGCCTGCTCGGATGACGACAAACAGAAGCCTGACACGAGCGAGTGCCGAACTGGGTGGGTTTAGAGTTTGGGGGATTATGGCGATGCCGATGCCGGCACACGATTTCTCAGGGTCAGTCTTGGCAAAATGCCCAGCGCAACCTTCGAAGTCTGTACCCTTGAATCTTGAATGCAGGGCGGGGGCATGGAGTCTGACTCGGAGAGCTGTCGCTCTGGATGGAGGCGGTCTTCAACGACCTCCGCGTGATGTCCCAAATCTGCGTCGGCATTCCAAATTACAGGAAGTGCACCGGACTTGCCATGCCAGGGCCTGGGGAATCTGGCTATCTGCAAGCAAGATCCAGTAACTCCCAGGCAATGAAAGGCAGAACCTCCCGACTATAGGGGTCTTAATAATTAGAATAGCTATTCGGGCCCTTATACTCATTATACTATACTTATAATAAGGAACCCCCAAAATGCCCAAACTAGTATCGGTAATTCAGGCCCCTATATTAAGCCGGTTTGCTGCCGCCTTCGGAGAGGCCTCCCGGGTGTCCTCCGTGGTCTCAGCGCCCTCGAGCGGCCGCAGCAGCTGCGCCGCCTTGGGACAGACTTTCAACAGGACAACTCGACGTAACAGATGCTTGCTACAAGCGGATGCCGCGTACTTTGATCAACTTGTGGATGTTTCGCTGTTTTGAGGTTCCCAGTCATTTGCGGAGTTCGATACTTTAGAAGCAGTACTAATTACCCCGAGCCCACATGGAGAACAACTTCGGGGCTGCGGCTGCTCGGAGGTTAGCGCAATTCGAGCTCGCATTCTGGGCTCCATCTCATTGCAGGGGGCTCAATTAGCTGGGATCATTTTGGACCTGTGCGCCAGGTTCCTCAAAAGAGGGACGGCAACAGCTGCGGCAAAATGCTCTGCTGCTGTGTTGAAAGGACAAGAAGGAGAAGCTCGCTTGGCTGATTTGATAGGCCCTTGAATTTGAACCTTCTAGGCCATCGCTGTCATGCCGAACCGTTTTGATGCGCGGACGTCAACAACGCCACAGTCGCTAGACAACCAACCTTCGTTCCGACCAGCATCAAGACATTGCACAACTGGACACAGTACAGCAACACATGTTGCACCGCAAACGCCTGCTAAAAATCCCCTCTGCTCTATGCATCCGAACCCTACCTACTAAACACTGTACTGCACCACAGGATTGAACCCCGTACCTCCTGGAATCTAGAATCCACAAGCTTTCGAAAAACGCTCACCTTCCACAGCATCAAGCCTCCCAGCTTTCACACCCAGCGGCTCCAATATATTTAATTAAGGAATATTCCTTAAATCATGTTAGGGATCGTATTATAATTTAAGGTATATTTTGGAGTCTATGGGCAAGCAAACTCTTCCACCAGATGCCGGCCTTCTCTGCCTTCTCTGCTTTGCGGCGCAGGGCGTCACGCAGCTTGGCCTCAAGGGCTCGGAGCAGTCTCCCCCAAATCGTGTCAAGGGATGTGAGACCTGGATGTTGTGCTTTGTTTTGTAGAATTTGTGCTTCTTCCTGCATGCATGTGACCAGTGCACTTGCATCCCTGAGCATGAGCATGGTATCCTTCGCCTTGCACCGAATCCCAAAGACTGAGTCTTCTGCACCCTTAGCCCGTGGCTCGGCAGTGATTCGGCATGCCCCACAGAATGGAACCCGGAATCCGGTTACACGGCGACACTCTACAAAGCTGCGAAACTCTCAGCCCGCAAACCGCTGAGCAAACATGCTGTCAACAAGAAAGATCCTGGAATGCTCCTCAGCAGAACCCGAAATCCTGTAGCCAGCAGAGCCCCAAATCGCCGACCCTCGTACCTCCAAAGCTTGAGTGGCGGCCTCCGCTTCCTGCAACAGCCCGCAGCTACTACTGAACTACTGTGTAGTGACAGTGGTAGTGATAGCCGTTCTTACTTGTAGTCGCAGTCGCAGTGGTAGTGGCAGCGGAGTGGGAGACATCAGACCGATAAATGCATGATAGAGTTAGTGATAACAAAAGCATCAACATCGTCGGCATCGCATGCCGTCGTCATCATTATCCTCATTATCGTCATCAACATCATGATCATGATCATTCTATGAAAACTAGTCCCATCAAGGGGAAACAACTTCAGCTCGTGGCTCTGCCTTTGGAGAGTGGGGGGATCAAGAGGGAGCAGGGATGATTGCCCCTGGTGCCCTGCTGCAAGTTACCTCTTAATGACAGGGGCTTACATGCTTTGATGATGGCCTTGACGACCATGGCATGAACCTACTGGAAAGTAAAGAGCCACGCTGCTGCCAACATCAACCATACTCGCAATTCCAAGATCGTAGCCGTAAGACTAACGATACAGCAGAAAAGATATGCAAACACGCAAACACGAAGAAACTGAATGCACGCACCCTGTAGTCCAGGTCCTCAAACATCCAAAAACCGGAACCCCACATCCTATCGAAAAAAGCCAAAACGGTCAATCTCCGACCTGAGCTACTGCCAGCAGAACTAAAAGACCCGAAACGACATGGTCCTTTAATAATCACGCATTGCTGCCCCTCGGATTCCCGAGCATGAACAAATCCTGTGCGACCACTGCGGTCGCACACCCTAAGCGTGCTTGGCAGCAATGAGCCGGCCAAGCGGTGTCACGAAAAGGCGGGTTTCAAGGTCGCCTTTTCGAGGCCGTCCAAGTTTCCGCCATGCGGATGCAAGGATGCATGCAGCCATGACAAAATTAAATGGTTGCGGATGGAGAAACTTGTGAAGTGAAAGGACGTTTCAAAGCTGCACCTTGCCTAGGCAGGACCTGCAAAATCAAGCTGGCTTTAGCTAGCCAGCTTGATTTTGCAGGTCCTGCCTAGGCAAGGTGAAACTTTAAAACGTCCGTCCACTTGACAGATTTCTCCATCTGCAACCATTTGATTTTTGTGATGGCTGCATGAGCCAAGACGGGCTTCAAGGTCGCTTTTTCGACCCTGTCAAAGTTTCCACCCTGTAGATGCAAGAAGAGAGCTTGTGAGCACGCTTCTCGGCAGCCTGAATCAACAGGCCACCAAGTCCTTTGCCCTGACGATGGGGGGCGGTCTGCTTTGATGTGCTTAAGTTTAAGGGTGCTGCTGTCCTCAAAGCCCCGGCCACTGCCCGAGATTTTTGCGAAACAGCTGCCAGTGTGAAGGCAGAAGGCCGAACCCCGGCGCGAACGCTTCTATCAGCTTCAAATGGTCCTTGCTGGGGTCCCCCTGGCGTGTCCACGAGGCTAGCAGCTTCCTTGGTCCCTGTACCAGTGTTGATGTTGGTGGAGATGAACATGGTCTCCACAAAACTCGCGCTCAGAGCGCCTCAGGCGCTTGGAGCAGTCACACAAGGAGTCGGTCACAAAGTACCTGAGTTGAGCAGTGCGGGGAAACCTAGTCATGGTGAAATTCTGCTTAGGCCTGGGCATGGAGATCAACTTTGATCTTCACACCCAGGCTTAAACAAAATTTCACCATCACCAGGTTTCCCCGGGCTGCTGCCCAGAACAAGGGTGTCTGACGGTGAAAGCCGATCTGCGCGAGGTCGACTCCCTTGCCGATGCAGTCTTTAGCTAGCATCTCGCACCCCCGGCGACGACGTGCTGCCACAAAAAAACATGTTTTAGCGAAAGGTGCTGTGTAGCCAAGACATTTCCGTTTCCTCCAAAGCTTCTCTGGCCTCGGCCAGCTGGCCATCCCGCACGGGTATGAAAAGCTCATCACGCTCGTCTTGATTCATCTTGAATCGAATCTTGAGCCCGCGGCTTAGTCATTCATTCTCATTCCAGTCCACGCGTACATTTCAAACTTGCACAACGAGGCAAAATGGGCACCAACATTTCCTGTGCCCGCCTTTCGAGATGGCAAGATGGCATGAGTAGTGAGTGTCTAGCTGCCACTTTTGTGGCTTTTCGTGGAGGTTCAGTGATGACACGACTTCTCATCTACAGAAGATATCCAAAGACTGGACATACTATACTATGCTACGCGGTGCTATGCCATACTATACTATACTGAACTACACAATGCGAAAATTCAGTACAGTGCAGTACAACCGAATACCGAAGATGGCTTAGTACTGACAGAGGTAAGGCTTCAGGGTTTGGGATTTTGGTACCTTCTTTACCAGGGTTTGCCTTCCACACAGGACCTCTGATTGCACCGATAATAGGCAGGACGGGTGCCTTGAGCTGCGACTCCAGGTCTTTGCCCTTCCTGGGCTTTAGGGCCAAGTCCAAGCAGGTCTGGCAGAGCATGATTGATTTGTAGGAGTTTCCGAAAATAGGGGACCCTGATTCAGTGCCGTAAATAGTAGGATCCTGGTTATAGGGACCCCAAAACAAGGTACCCCTAAATTTCGGAAACTCCGATTTGTAGGTTCAGCAATATGAATCTGAAGGACCGGAACGGAATCGGAAGCCGTGCCGTCAACGAAGCCTTCAAAACTCAAATTCCCGTATTGTGACACTGCATGACAGTCTTGGGTCGGTTAAGTCCTGTAGCTGAGATCCTTGAGTGCCTTGTTTAAAACTACTTGGTGCCATGAGGCCATGAGGGACAAAAGCCTTGGGATGTAGCCTCTGCATTAGCGGCACTTCCCACTGCTCCCGAGTACCCGCGCAAGCCATGTGCGAAGGGCTAAGCAAATTCTAAAGCACTGACAACCCCCCGACCCAAGAAAACCTTTCTAGATCAAAAGCATCAAAAACATCAGGCTGCACAACAAAACATAACACCATGATTCCAAAAGGCCTACCGGATACGAGAGGGCTTCACAGCCGATAACTCTGGAAACTCAAGAGGCCTTACAATGCTTACAAGCCCAATGGAAGACAAACCCTAAACTATTTCAGCCATATAAGTAAATCCTGAAGGCCATGGGAATACAAATTCTTGAAGAAACGAAGAAACCCCGATATCAATCTGCTTGCAAACCCTATTTGCGCGCTACTAGTGCCCTTACGCAACACAAAACTCTAAACCCCAAACACCCCAATCCCAAAAGTTGTAAAGAAATCGAAGAAGCCCCGTAGACGCGCTCGGAAACCTCTCCAACCGAGCTATAAACCCTGAACCCCAAGCCCCTTTTACCCCAGGCTGTCCTAATATAGAGCCTTGATGATTAGAATTGGGCTTTGGGGTATGTTGTACTATAATTAAACTAAGGAAACCTAAAGTGGTCTTGGTAACTCTTTATGCCTCTGCATGGCCTATACTACAGTAGACTAAACCCCCCCCTGAAACCCATAAGCCGTTGAGTGGGCCTCGAATCCCAGCTGCAGGTCCGCGGCAGACCGCGGCTGCGCACCTCCGTAGGCTTTCTCAAGGATTTAAGGCCTGGAAAAGGGCCTTAATAACAACTAGAATAGGGTTTGGGGGCCCGCTATACTATAAGTTATAAGCATATTAAGGAACCCCATATTAGTATAAATAAGAAATTATAAGGCCCCTATATTATGCCTTTCGGGCTGTTTGGGTTCGGGCTAAGGATTTGCTGACTGCGGACGAAAGCACCCCAAAACAACCCTATTCCCAAGAACCCTCACCAGCTCATGCGACCGGATGCTCGTTTCAGCATCGGGGGCTTAGAAGCTTTGAAGGGGATGGGGCCTTCAGGCTCATCGGGCTCATAGCTCGTATCTAAAGTCTTTCCGAGCTCAGCGGTCGCCCTGGGTGCAGAGTTCAGGGTGGTTGTGACCAGTAGCAGCGGCAGTCGTGGTGGTCGTGCTCATGGCCATGGTCGTGCTAGTGGTAGTCTTGCTAGTGGCTGTAGTGGTGGTAGTAGTAGTCGTAGTAGTCGTAGTAGTAGTAGTAGTAGTAGTAGTAGTACTGTGCGCTGGGTAAAGAGGTGCGATATTCGACCAAGACCGTGCAACAATCTTGCTAATCTTGGTCAGCTGATTTTGAAGGGGAAGCAAGATTGCCTACCAAGCTTGCTCAAACGCCACTTGCACCACTTGGAGGGGTCGAGGGTTGGTCCCAAACAGTGTGCTTCGTTTCCAAGCAAGCAGTAGCAGTAGCAGCAGCAAAAGCAGGCAGCAGGCAGCAGGCAGTAGGCAGTCGGTAGTGGGTAGTGGTAGTGGCGGCGGTGGTGGTGGTGGTGGTGGTAGTAGTAGTAGTAGTAGTAGTAGTAGTACTGGTACTAGTACTAGTACGAGTACTAGTACTAGTAGTAGTAGCAGTAGTAGTAGTAGTAGTTAGTAGTAATGGCCATGTGAACAGCTTCTTGCACCAGGGACAGCGAATCGTGGCTGCCTGTGGTCTTGGATTGTCTGCGGTAGAGGCAGACCTCGCGAGAGCATGCATACATCATGCATCCACACATGACTTGAGAAGAGAACTCCAATCCGCACCAAACTGCACTACCCTACACTACACACGCGTTGACTATGTTACACCATGCATATAACATGCATCATACCCGCCCAAAACTCTCGCTCTTGCAATCACTTTTCCGCTCGTCCAGTTCGGGCCAGCATTCGTCGCATTGCAAACCAGACAAGCCATAAAACATGTTTCGACTAGGTGGCCCCACTCTCTGTGACTCCCTCTCTCTTACGCACACGGCGACTAGTAATGTGGGCTAGTGCTCTGGGCTGACACACAGGCCCGTGTGCGCACTTTCCTTGCAGGTGCCTCACGGGGCTGTCAGTGATGTCGTGACTCTCCACAAGGCTGTGCTTCATCCTGCCGGCCATGCCACATCTAGCGATTCGAAGTGAATATTTGGGACGTGGGGCCTATGGCACACGGCCGCTCGGGTCTCTTGGCTGCCTAGAGGTGCCATGATTGCCTAGACCCTAGACGAGCCCAGAGCTATAAGAGGCGAGCCGTGCGGGCTTTGCAAGAAGTCATGCTGAACGAGTCACACCCCTTGCCTGCACCCTCGGCTCTGCGATGGTGAGGCCAACCGGTACCTCGGCTCGCCGCAAGCAGAGGTGTCCGAAATTGCCGATCTTCAGGTGGATCTAGCTCCACTTTAATGGCTAGCTCAACATTGGGGGCATGAGAAGATTGCCATAACCCTGTCAACTCCACTTTCCATGCTTGCTAGAACACAAGGACCCGGTCAATCCCAGACACAAAACCGTCACATCCCGTTATCAACATCCCGTTCCAATTTCTCTATACTTCCAATTTCTCTATACTTGGCGGGGTGCATTGCCAGGTCCGCACCAGCGCTGCGCTGCGAGGGGATTGGTGGCAGCCTGTGACGCTTCTCGCCTCCGAGGGAGTCTCGTTTTTTTCGAGAACTCAATACGCCCCTTCACAAATGTCTGTGTTCCAGAGTTGGCGGTTTGTTTCTATTTCTATGATGGTCTCAGCCCGCCCAACTTGACTTCCGAGATCTTCGGGACCAAGGTCTCCCAGGACAGACTTGCCCTGTAACCACCACGAACAGAGTCACAACCGCATCGCATGGCACAGCGGCAGCAAGCGGCGGACTGCAACAGCCCGCACGACGACGGCAACAACGACAGCAGCAGCAGCAGCTACTACTCCTCCTCCTCCTGCTGCTACCACCACCACCACAACCACCACCAGCACCACCACCACACAACCACGACCACAACTGCAATCGCAACCACAGCACACCCACAATATGATTCTAGTACCAAATGACGATGCTAGACATCGTGATAATAGTGACAACGGCCAGAGGAGTGGAAATCGGGAGCAGGACGGTTTGTAATTGTAATAGCTACTTACCAGCCGTCAAGCCACAACGTCAACGCCCAACCGGCCCACATGTCTGTCCGTGACTTGGCCTTCGCTGCCAAATTTAGGCGGATCTTCCGCCTGTCACTGCCACAGCAATTACATGAGCTTTTTGCATGGACCAAGGTCTGGGCTCCCGTAGGCTGCGAGCACGGAGCACGGGGCTGTGCGAGGAAGCTCGCAGCACCGGACGTAGGTGGTGGTGAGAGGCTTTTGCACAACCATCGTGAAGCAGTGGTGTCTTTTACACTTCTATGACCCTCCTTTCTGAGTCACTGCTTTGGCAACCTCCAATCACTTCTCGGGAGTGAACCGTGCAGACCTCCATTATCCATCAATCCTCGAAACAGGCATAAGCTGCGGCGGAAACGCCTTCCCCCTCTCGAGGCTCCGCTCGCTGCGCCTTTTCCATATTACGGCATTCAGGTTGAAGGTTTGGGGCTATGGATTAATCAGTTGTTAAGTTTAGGTTCAGGGGGTGTGGGGCTTTGCTGGGACTCAGAAGGCTTTGAGTTTGGGCTTTCAGATTCAGCGCTTAGGATGTAAGGTCTCTTGAAGCTGCAGTAGCCTTTTCTCTGCTGAGCGCGTCCAGCGCTCGCTTTTGTTCTCGTGAGACCGAGTGGGAAAAAACCGTGTCCCTGGGCTCGTGGAATAAAAACCCTAAGTGGATGCCCTCCAGGATCTGGTTAAATGAGCGACCAAACGTCAAACTCTGCAGACTGCTGGGTAGTTGGATGCCCTCCAAGCTCTGGTTGAAATCATATCCAAACGTCAAGTTCTGCAGGCTGCTGGCCCTCCAGGCTCTGGTTGAAATCATATCCCAACGTCAAGTTCTGCAGGCTGCTGGGTAGTTGCATGCCCTCCAGGCACTGGCTGAACTCAAACCCAAAAGTCAAACTCTGCAGGCTGCTGGGTAGTTGGATGCCCTGGTTGAGGTCTTGGTTGGGACACGACGTCAGTGACATCGCTTCGTTCGGGGCTTTACATCAGGATGCAGCAGCTGGCGCTGATCGATGACACAACCACCGGATGTCAGAACAAGTAAACCTGCCGGGTGGCCAACTCCGGCGGCGATGCGTTCCGTTACTTCCCACCCCGTTTCAGCAGAGTTGACCTCGAGCTCAAAGCTGGAACCTGGCAGTGAACGCGCACAGTGCGCTTGGCCTTGTCCGGACCGTCCTCTGCAGGCTGCGCGACGCTCCTCTTCATTGTGCCTTCGGACGGATCGGCCATGGCGTTGGCTGCGCTTCCCTGAGACACTGAGATCAGAAGCCCGGTAGTTCCCAAGTTTAAGGTGTAGGGTTTCGGAGTTGATCGTCCGCAGATCATGCACAAGTTGTCTTGCTGCTTTGGGCTTGAACGAACATGAACGTGCATGAGACGAGCTCCGATGCTTCGGTCCACGGTGGAGTGCAAACAACCTGCGCAGCATTGGCTCCGCTGCCTCCTGGATTCGGGGGCACTCGAGGGAGCTCCGGAGGTCACCTTTCGGCCATCGGCTGCAGGAATTGCAAGTGTTTGGTTGGGCCCTAGGGTTCCGGAACACCTCGGGACCATTTCTATAATATGATAACTGTCAAGGGATGATGCGCCGTGGGATGCCCAGGGGTCTGATCACTGCACAATCAAGCAGATGATCTATAATTAGCGACGATGGAGGACCTGGAGGACAAGATACTCACTCTGTTGGTGCACGGGTTGATTTTATTGCAGGCTCCAGCCACTGACACCAGACGTGCCAAGAATAGGTGGGAAAAGCCTGCCGGAAAGACCACATTCTCAATGTTACGCAGCGATTACAGTTTGAGTCTTAGTCACTGCAGTAGTGCGTGGGGGTCGTGTGAAATAAAATACGACAACGAAAGACATCACCACAAGCATCTACGGACAATTCTCGTCATGCCACTGGCAGAGCATGATAGCTGGTGCCGAGAGTTCAGGGGCCTAAGATAATACTCCGAAGTGACTTATCGTGTCTTGAACGCGAAGGAAGTCGACATACGTAGACCCGAGGCACCGGATCCAATTTTGGACTTCTCCTATTGCCCCCCCCGAATCTAGAGCCCGCAAACCACACCATCGGCCACGCCTCTTTCGCTTTGGAAAGAGGTCCTGCACTCATGGAGCGAGCCTGCAAAGTTCGCTTGGTGGCTCGTGGCTCATGGAGGGGCAGATCTTCTGACAATGCTAATGACTACCTAGACCCCCCAACTACCCTCTAATATACCCAAATGCCCACTATTAAGGACCATAAGGGCTCCATTAAAGGGCATTGGGGGGGTCCTGGTAATCACACAAGTATTCACTTTTGACTCAGACGTTGCTTGCGATTGCTCTTCGGCCGAGATAGGCACATGGCCTTCTAGGAAGATTACAATCTGGCAAGCCGTCGTATGCCGCAAGAAGTATCGGGGTTGCTAAGACTTGGTTTCTTCAAGTGGAATAAGGCTAATAAGGAACCCGCAAGAAATGGTATTGGTAATTGTTTCGGCCCCTATAGTAGCATTTGCAGTCAGGTCCTGTGCAGAAGAAAGAGGCCTGATCCCGGCGAGGACGAGGTGCCGGGAGGGAATTCCGCTGCAGCTCCGGCGGCAGCTCCTACAAAAGAGGACACCCTATTATAGGACCCTAATATGGTACCCTAGATAGTGGATCCTTAGAATACCCCCCTCACTTTCGGAAACTCCCAATGCGGTGTTTGGGAAAAACCACCTAAGAACTTAGATTCGCGGGGGCGCTGGAGGAGATTGAACCGAGGAGAAAGAGACGTGCAAGGACTGCGTCAAGGCTCTGCCGATTGTACCCGCGTGGAGATCTGTGAGTGCCATTTTCGACATCCTGCCTGCAAGCCCATCTTGTCGAGGATGAAGGCGTGCGCTTCTCTGAGCTGCTGCTGAAGCTGCTGGATGAGGCGATCCTGCATCATTGAATTCGTCCCTTGACCAGAACCCTGCAATCAACAGACCCCCTCCTTCGGGTCCAGGTTGATTGTCGGCTCGTTTTTGATGAGGGCGGCCTCGGTGTCGGACAGAATAGCTTCGATAGATGCTGGGCTCAGAGCCTCAGAGCGGGTTCTGGCAGTCTGGCACCCCATCTTTCAAATCAAGGTTTCTCTGCGTAGGAGCTGGATAACCCGTGTGAAGCGCGCCTGCGCGGCGTATTGCAGCGTGCTGAGATTCTCCTGTTCACCAGCACCGACCCGCTGAGGAGCCCCAAGACAACGGTGAAGAGGCGGCTCGGTCCCACATGTCGGCTCACCTACAAGTTTCAGAATACCTCGGATGCGGTACCTAGGCCCAGTACTAGCAACGGAATCGTAATCAATATCAGAGTAGTTAAGGTGAGAAGTAGATGTAGACGTACTGATAAAACTGCGTGTGCTTGTGGCGTTCGTCATCGTCTCGTCGCCTTGATGGTGATTGCAGCTGCTGCTGCTGGTGCTGCTGCTGCTGCTGCTGGTATTATTCTTCGTCTCAGGGCGGTGGGATGGCGGTGGCAGTGCTGGTTGTGGTGGTCGTGGCGGCGACGATTTTTTGCGGTGGTGAGGACGATGTTGCGGATGAAAAGATCCATCAGGATGCCGATGACCAGGCGACGATGATGACGATGATAATGCTGATGATGCTGCTGCTGCTGATGATGATAGTGGTGTTCATGGCAATGCAGGTGAAGGTGTCGATGAAATGATGAAGATGATGATGACAACGATGATGATGATGATGCTGATGATGATGACGACGATGACGACGATGATGACCATGATGACGATGATGATCCCGATGCTGATTCTGACGCTGATGCTGCCGCTAGTGGTGGTGGTGGTGGGTGGTG
>BGNK01000813.1:99738-145595 GCA_003297005.1 Symbiodinium sp. clade A Y106 | reverse complement strand
CGTGCCTCTATCCCACCGATAAAGGACGCCGTTGGGGTTGTTTACCTCCTCTTCTGTCCAACTGGTGAACTGGCCCGTGGAGTTGTCCTGCGGGCCGTTCTCGCGGATGTACTGGAAGCGACTTCCTGATGTCTTCCGTTTCCCTCACAAGCTTGGTGTTGCTGTTTGCAGGCACGAGTTTTTGGTAGCGAACTTGGAATCCACCCATGCCCTCCAGAAGGTACTGTAGGGCACGGCTTCCGTCTTTGAAGTTTTTCTGGTAATCNCTTGGTGTTGCTGTTTGCAGGCACGAGTTTTTGGTAGCGAACTTGGAATCCACCCATGCCCTCCAGAAGGTACTGTAGGGCACGGCTTCCGTCTTTGAAGTTTTTCTGGTAATCGATCTTTAGAGCGCGGCCAACAGACATGGACTTGATAGTGTTGTGCATGACCTTTGCGCCGTCAGCAAAGCGGATGTGTTTGACGATGTTCCATTTTCCTTCTGCGAGGGGTAGCACTACCAGCTGCATAGTGAATGGGGTCACGTTGTTGCCCGGGACCTTGATAGGAGGCGGAAGATCTTCGTAGCGCTGTTGAAGAAACATGGTCTCTACCTCCTTCAAGTCTATAGCCCCCTCAGACTCAAGCAGCACGTCTAAAACCATCATCGATTTCGTCCCTCGCCGGCAAGTCCCCGACCTTGACAAAGCCTACGGGTTTGTTAACTACCATAGGCCTCTCCAAACCTACCACTTTCATGCCGTCGGTGTTGGTTGTGGCTTCATCCCAGGTGATGTTGCCATCGAGGTTCGTTTCATCGAACGACTGTGCAAACGAGATCGGGCGACGGGGAGCGACCGATGCCATCGTGTGTTTTCGAACCTGAGGAGATCTACAATGTCACTAGAGAGCCTGTAATGCTGACACGAAAACCAACTGCGCAAGCCCTCTGAAAGACAATTGTCGCTCGCTTGCTGCGTCCAACAGNATGCTGACACGAAAACCAACTGCGCAAGCCCTCTGAAAGACAATTGTCGCTCGCTTGCTGCGTCCAACAGAATATCTCAGCACTCTTTTTCTCTGTGCGCTTGCGATTGTTATGCGGTGATTTGAATGAATCGACAGAGCCTGGTTCCAGGCTTAGTCCAACATAAAAGTGAACCTGTCCTCTGCCGTCAACTCAGCTTCCCTCCCATTAGGGCCAGGGGTAAACTTGAAGAAGATATCGCGCACGCGGTATACCACAGATCCTTACTGGGATGTGTTCATAGTGCGGTGAAGCAGCGTGTTCATCACTAGACTACACAAACGAAAGAAGCAGATAAGGATCAAAATTCAGGGTAGCTTCGTCCGGCAATGTTCCGATTTGTCGCTCCCATTCTGTGGGAGCGCACGGCACAGGTTCACCGAGTGGCTCTGCGTAGTCAAAGATGATTCGGGCAATTTCGGCTGGAACACTCCCAATAAACGGAGCTGACATGCTTGCCAAATCCGGCGGTCAGAATCTAGTTCCTGGGTGCTTCGAGCTTGAGCTTGCAATCGCAGCTTGGAGTTTAGCGCGTTGCACGCAGGAAGCCCAAAGCAATGCGCCCTATAGTTTCGGGACTACGGGAGAGCACGATTGTTCAGAGGTTTCAATATTTTGGTCTTTTGGTATATACATGCCCAAAATATTGGGACCTTTCATGCTTTGGTGACTCTGGGATGCGAAAACCATGAGAGGTCCCAATACATTGGTCTATGCGGGCCCAAAACATTGGGAGCTCTCATGGTTTGGTGACTCTGGGGTGCGAAAACCATGAGAGGTCCCAATGTTTTGAGGGTTTAGGAGCTCAAAACCATGGAAGGTCCCAATAAAACCAAAAAAACCAATGTACTCCCCGAGACTCTGAAAACATTGGTTTTATTGGTTTTATTGGGACCTTACATGGTTTTGAGCTCTTGAACCCTCAAAACATTGGGACCTCTCATGATTTTGAGCCTCTGGGATGCGAAAGCCATTAGAGGTCCCAATGTTTTGGTGCGTGGAAGCTCAAAACATTGGGACCTCTCATGGTTTTGAGCCTCTGGGATGCGAAAAGCATGAGAGGTTCCAATGTTTTGGGATTGTATACGGGACGACCGCGCGGTTTTGAGACTGTGTAGGGGAGCACGATTGGGACTGTGTAGGGGAGCACGATTGGGACTGTGTAGGGGAGCACGATTGGGACTGTGTAGGGGACTGTGTAGGGGAGCCCGATTTCACATACGTCCTAATGCAAGCCAGGGCCCTGAATGCCATAAAGCTGGATCGGCTTGCTGAGGTCAGCACCTGAGCAAGAAAGCATAAGAAGGGTAGGTACGTGGGGGGGGGCACCATATACATATATATATATACATATACATATACATATACATATACATGTACATGTACATATGCATATACATATACATATATACATATGCAATTTAATATCTGTATACAGAGACAATTAAACATGTGTGTATAGATACAACATGTACAGACTCACATGTTCATCTTTATACACAAAGGTGTAGGTACAGACCAGCTTTCATCGAGCATTACAGGGTGTTATAGGTCTTCGCAAGGTCGTATAAGGTTCGCAAGGGGTTTGTAACATGGAGGGGCCTCAGCACACATTGTTTATGTTGTTGTTTAGAGTATATGCAGAAGAAATATGTAACGCCTGATCCTTACTGGGTTCTAAGTGCATTAGGGTTCTCTAAGGGTCATCATTCAGGAGCATTCAAGGTTGAGCAAGGGTTCAAAACGTAGTCTATCCGGATTGCCACAAATCCAGCAAGCCGAATTAAACCTAACTATGGTCGCAACCCTTGGGTGCTTATACTGAAACTACTTCGTGGATCAGGGGACTTTGCAAGTGGAAGGTAGGTCCTCATTAGGGTTTGCCCGACATATACCTCTGCTTACAACTTATGCCTGGCTTGCTAGTTCCCCTGATTCTTGAAGTACCGAGGAATGTAAGGGTCATGTCCTCGGCAGTTACGCCGTGCTCTGCCAGCACTTCAGGTACCGCAGATCGAAGTCCTTCGAGCTTCCGACTTCGATACTTTAGCGGCTTGGGGGTTTGGGATATATGTGCACCTGCGCCTGAAGAACAGAAACAGGAATGTTTTGTTCAACCAAATACAATGCAAACAAAGACGACCGGAGCAGCCGCAACAACAAAAACAAAAGCAGCAACACTCACTGCAACAATGCAAAAATACAACCAGTGTATCATGATGAGATGATGGTTAAGCTGATGCTCGAGCTGGTAATGGTGTTGGTGATAGGGGTGGCGAGGATCATGATGCTGATGATAACGGCGATGGTGATGATGAGGGTGATGGTGATGGTGATGACGGTGATGATGGTGATGGTGATGATGGTGATGATGGTGATGACGGTGATCATGGTGATCATGGTGATCATGGTGATCATGGTGATCATGGTGATCATGGTGATCATGATAAAGGTGGTGATGGTGATGATGGTGATGATGATGATGATTACCATGATTGAAACGATACTGATGATGTTCATTTATGTCAGAATAACTGTGATGATGATGCTGCTTCTGCTGCTGCTGCTGCTGCTGCTACCGCTGGTGGTCATGGTCGTGGTGACTCCCGCCAGCAACGCTATAGTATGCGTTGCGGAGCACACGTGGGCGGAATCGCTGCGGTGGCTAACCAGGTACGACAGAAGATGATGGATTTCTGGGAACTGGTCCGTCGGGACGTGCGAACCCGACACCTTGACCCGAAACCCCAAGCCCTACACCCTAAACCCTAAACCCTAAACCCTATACCCTAAACCCTATACCCTAAACCCTAAACCCTAAAACCTAAACCCTACGCTTGAACAGACTGCTGGCCCTAACCCTGAGGCCCACCAAGCAGGTATCTGCATCGAGAACCCAGAGACTCCAATATCCCTTTTTTTAAGGACTGTACCTTAAATTTTAGTAGGTCCCTGATATGATTTAAGGTATATTCCTTCATTAAGGGATATTGGAGTCTCTGAGAACCCTGATTAATCCCCCCCCCATTTAGGCCCTTCAAGGAAGGGATTGTAACGCTCCGGAGTCTGTATGAACCAAAAAAAGCCCCTGCTGCAACCCTACAAAAACAACAAAAGCCCAGAAACCTTCTAAAACCCTTCAAACCCCCACAGAAAGCATCTAAAACCCACATAAAAACCCCAGAACTTTTCTAAAACCCTTAGCATGGTACCGCATAGAACCCCAGGAACTCTTCTAAAACCCTTCTCATGGTACCACATAGAACCCCAGAACTCTTCCAAAACCCTTATCATTGTACCATATAAAAACCCCAGAACTCTTCTAAACCCTTATCATCGTACCATATAAAAAACCCCAGAACTTTTCTAAACCCCTTCTCTTTGTCCAAGTCTCGATGCGCAAAGGCGTCCGGATTTTCAGGGCCTGGGAGGCAGGGCTCTCGACACGTCCCAAACCTTCCAAAATCCCCTAATGAAGGAATAGACCTTCTGAGGGCTCCGAAAAGGGATCTTCAAAGGGATCTATAAACCCTAAACGCTAAACCCTAAACCTATTAGGAATAGACCTTAAAATAGAATAGGATCCCTACTCTTATTTAAGGTATGTTCCTTAATTAAAGGATTTTGGAAGGTCCGGGCGTCCTTCTCAAGTAAGAACCCAGAAAGCCCAACACCCTTTAATCAAGGAATATACCTTAAATCATGGGGCCTTCCTTAATCTGGTTTAAGGTATATGTATTCCTTAATAAATTTGGGCTCCCTGGGAACCTTTCAGCGTGCATTTCCGCAAGTGTGAGGAAATCTTGATTACAATATGACTTTCATGGGACACGGACGTTGAACACCCGCCAAGAGGCTACTTCAAGATTTGGGACTGTCGGGTTGCGAGTTCAGACGAGTTTCAAACGGCACTCCGGCGAAATTCACCAGACTACTTACTAAGTCCCCCGACCCTCCAAGTCGTATCATGGTTTAAAGTGTATTCCTTAATTAAGGGCTATTGGGCTCTCTGGGTAGGACCGTTTAGGATTCAGGCTTTAGGGTGGCATCATCTTGCATATTGACACGTGGTGTTTCATGCTATGCTACTTGTTTGTTTAGCATACAAATGTATTTTATGTGCGCATCGATCGGATCAGAAAAACACAGCAAAATTGAAATTCCAAGGTGCTACCCACACGATTGCGCACGGACATGAGGAGGAGAAGCACATCCAGAGCTCGGTCCAGCTCCTCTGGTCTATTTTCACTATGTTGCTCTAGCTTAGGGTTCAGCCTCAACCCTAAAGCCCTTGAATCTTAGCCCTGCGGTCTAGAGAGTGGGGATGAAAATTGTCAGCTAACATACAATGATTTGATGGGACATGGGCAGCTCTACGCCCGGAACTTGAAGGATGTCCGCTGTTCCCGAACCCTGAAACCCCGAACCGAGGGCCCAAACCCCAGGAAGCTAAACCCAAAGCCCAAACTTCAAACCCTAAAGAAACCCCAGACCCAACCCTAAACCCCAAAACTCCAAACCCTAAGCCGCATACCGAGCCCTGGAATTCGAGGCCTCGGAATCGGAAAGGCTCGAAAAATCAGCGAGTCGTGTTTAAGGATTCCTTGGTTTAGGGTGTAGCGTTTAGGGTTTACAGTTAAGGGTTTAGGTTCCAGGGAGCCCATAAAAACGACCCCTTGCAGGATTCTTTGAAGGAACCCTTCATGGAACCCTTCAAAGGATTCTGTAAAGGAGCCCTTACAGGAACCCTGAAATGAACCTGCAAAGGAATACTCGTCCCTAAACCCTGAACCCTACACCCTAAACCCTACAAGTCTAAAGCCCTGAACCCTAAACCCTAAACCTAAGCCCCTAACACCCTAACCCCTACCCCTAAGCCCTAAACCCTAACACCCTAAACCCTAACCCTAATTCCCTAAACAGCCCCGAACCCTAAAGCCCCAGAGTCTCGAACCCCTCCGAACCGTCGACTTCTGAATCCCTCCGCTCACGCTGAGGAACCAAGCGCTGGAGCCCTGGAACCCGAGGCCGAAACTTCAAAGTACTGAGGCCTTCACCATCTAGGGTTTAGGGCTTCGGGTTTAGGGTTTAGGGTTTAGGGCTTCGGGTTTAGGGTTTTTGGGATTTTGGGGTTATGGGTTTAGGGTTTAGGGTTTAGGGCTGAAGGTTTAAGGGTTAGGGTTTCACAGATTATCTAGTATACTTGTATCGGGACAGTAAGGGGATACCCCGACTACTTACTGCTACTGCTACCGCCACTGCTACTGCTACAATTGCGGCTACTACGACGACGACTACTACTAATGATGATGCGAATCATCGTCATCACCACAAGCATAACAAAGGGGCCTTAAAAATTTGAATAGCGTTTTTGGGGCCCATTATACTATGATTATAATAAGGAACCTCCAAAATAGTATTGGGGGAATTATTTAGGCCCCTATAGTACTCATAACAATTAATATACTGGGATCCAATCCCCAAGGTCGAAGGCGCTCCGGAACTCGCCGGACCGTCATGTGAAAGCTTTGGATGCAAAGGCTAGCCTCTCAAGGTCTGGAGTTTAACGCCTTGGGGCTTTTTTAAGGTTTAGGGTCTAGAGGGTTATAAGGTTTAGGGTTTAGGGTTTAGGTTTTTTTGGAACTAACTTTCTCCAGTGCCTACTCCGACGGACTTCCTAGGGAGGTCAACGAGGGCCAGGAGGTTTAGGGTTTAGGGCGTAATGCTTGGAGGGTTCAGGATGTAAGTTTAGGGTTTGGGGAGGTTTGCTGGCCGGGTGTTGTGTCTTCCATCTGTCTTGTCGCCGCTTTGCCGTTAGTTCCAAGTCTGTTGAAACTTTAGTGTTATGAGTGGCATCATCACGACCACCAGCGTTATCATCATGACGTCATCATCGTCATCCCACCATCACCTCCGCCACACCACAAGAGTCACCCCTATCGACGTCAGACGGCAAATCATCATCAGCAACCAACTACTCTTACGCTACTGTCGCCAGCACTCGCCAAAACCAGAACCATCACCACGAATAGCATCCGCACTTGTGATCATGGTAGTTGCCGTCGCCGTCGTCGTCCTCGTCTTCGTCCTCGTCCTGGCCTTCGCCGCCACCGTCATCGTCATCATAGTCGCCGTTGTCGCAGAACTAGTGGCTGCAGAAGAAGAAACAGAGAAAAGCAAGAAGCATGAACAAGAGAGAGGGCGCGACGCGCGGCAGTAAGTAGCAGTTGCAGCGACGGTAAAGCAGCAGCAGTGGCAGCCGAAGAAGAAAAAACTGCGTCGGACAACTTGACCTCCGGCTCATATTCAATGTCGAATCCATCATGGATGTCATGCTTAGAATAGGGCTCCCTGAAAGGGTCCCCTTACAGGGTTCTACAAGGTACTTTGGGGTAGTATAAGGCCCTTAATAATCAGAACAGCGTTTTTGGTTTCATTATAGTATAGTCATAATAAAGAGAAACTTTAAGGAATGCTATTTGCTCAAGCCTCTATAGCAACCTATAGTACGTACTCAGTGCCTTCTTAAGGATAATACAGTTGACAGTTTAGGGCTCATGGTTCTGACTACACAAAGTTTCGGAATACATCATGCTGTACTGGATAGGCATTAAAGTTCAGAGTTCAATGTTCCGGGTATATATATAGAGCTTCGGGACATATTATGATTTACTTATATAGTGTGGTGTATGAAGGGGTACTATGTGTATTTAAGCTGCTGCATCAGATCCGAATGTTGCAATCCTCCACTGCGAAACCCGAATCCTACACCGAAAGACAGATTGCAACTCCCTCGACACAGTTTCCAAAAGCCAAGTGCAAAATCGTCAGACACGCCCTTAACCCGAACCCTGTCCTCAACCTTCCCACCTTATATAAGACCCTAAACCCCAAACCCTAAACCCTAAACCTCACCACCTTACATAAGACCCTAAACCCCAGGCAAGAAACGAAACAGCAAGGCCTGGTAGAAAACCCGCCCTCGGCGCAGAAAGGCGGCGATCCCGCGCACACTGACGTGACGTGGTGCATTGACCTGCAAGGGATCCTAAACCCCAAAAACCCTAAACCCTAAAAACCCTAAACCCCAAAAACCCTAAACCCTAAACCCCTAAACCCTAAACCCTAAACCCCTAAACCCTAAACCCTAAGGTACTTTGAGGGCGCCTTTGAAGGGGGTTTGCACCAAGGCTCTCGGATCGTGTAAGGGGTTAAGGGCTTGAGGAAGCCTAAAGAGTAAACCCTGAACCCCAAACACTAAACCCAAACCCTAAACTTTTTTTTCCCTAAACCCTAAACCCTAAACTGAACTGTAAAGAAAGCAGCTCTTAGATCGTAACTCCTAAATTCTACACCCTACATAATTCAAAATCCTGAACCCTGAACCCGAAATTATCCTAAATCCTAAACCCCAAACCCACAATTCCAAACATTGTATGTTGAGGCCTGCAGTCCCGAGTTGGGAGGGGGAGTCTCATGTAGAGGATCAGGAGGCATAGTTAATGGTGCCAAAAGTCTGCTAACCATACTTACTATCGCTACCTCTAACGCCCACTGAGGTACTTATATGCCCACTTATAACTACCCGCGAACCTTCAAGCATCTTTCATTGAGTCACGAAAACCGTCAACCCCAAACCCCAAACCCCGAACCTCAAATCGCAAATCCTAAACCCTAAACCCAAAACCCCAAAACCCCAAATCCTAAAAGCCCTCAACCGATAAGACACCCAATCCCAACCGCCTGTAACATGGGGCCTTATACCCTAAGCCCTAAACCCTAAACCCTAAACCCTTAAAGGAGGTTTCTGTGATTCGAAACCTCGCCTCTGCGTGCGCTGAGGAACCGACCTGGCCGGTGAGTTCTTGGTCTTGGCTTGCAAGGCACGGTTTAGGGTTTAAGGTTTAGGGTTCTGGGTTTAAGGTTTAGGATTTGGGTTTAAGGTTTAGGGTTTAGGGCTTTGGGTTTGCGTTTAGGGTTTGGGGTATAGGGTTAGGGTTTAGGTTTAGGGTTGAAGTTGAAGGTTTAGGTCGGGGTGTTCGTGCTGATCACCCCACCTCCCAGGTCTCTGCTTCGAAGTTGCGGAGTGCTGCCGGCGACGAGGGCGAAGCATCGCAGAGCGACTGCCTGATCCAAAGGTGAGCGTGTCCAGGGAACTAGTAGGAAAGAAAGGCTTCTGATTCTAAGAAACCCTATAAATAGTAGGTTCCTTATTACATGGACCTCGAAGTAGCAGGATTCTTGTTGCAAGGACTCTGTTTCTAGTTTCCTTGTTGTGCGGACACCTAAACCCTACAGGCCCTAAACCCTGAAAGCAGGTTTGAGGGTTTAACAGGGACACACCCAGAGCCTCCAAAACCCCTTAATTCAGGAATATGCCTTAAATTATAGTAGGATCCCTTATATGATTTAAGCTATATTCCTTAATTCCCTTATAGATCCCTTTAAGGAAGTCTTTAAGGATCCCTTATATGATTTAAGGTATATTCCTTAATTAAGGAATATACCTTAAATTATAATAGGATCCCTTATATGATTTAAGGTATATTCCTTAATTAAGGGGTTTTGGAAGCACTGGGCAGCTTACTGCACACGGCACCACCAGCAGGATCCTCAGGCTTGTTGAGAACCTCCAGAGGGGGGGCCTTAAAGGGCACATGGCCTTAGAATTTCTAGGGGTTTATGAATCTGATAAATCTGAACCTCAAAGCCTGAAACCTAAATCCCCCAAAAATACCTGGACCTACGACTCTGGAGATTCTGGAACCTTGAAAGCTTGGCTTCTACAGAGTTCTTTAAGGGCTTTTTCAGCGAATCTATGTTGAATCAGGGTGTTGGGTGCCCCTAAACCCTAAACCTTAAACCCTAAACCCTAAACCTTAAACCCCAGGCCATAAGCCCTAAAGCCTAAACCCTAAACCTTAAACCCCAGGCCCTAAGCGCTAAAGCCTTCTTGGGCTTAGGGCTTCCCAAGCGATTCGATGACGAGTCGCGGAAGCAGCGGCGGAGCACCCCCTTGCAGCTGGAGCTCGCCTTTCTCGAGGAGGTTTCGTTTAGGGTTTGGGGTTGCAGGATCCTAGGGCAACGACAATCCCTGAACTGAAGACACCTTTTTGTGTGATTTGAAGCGTATTTTGTAATTATAGGGATTTTGGGCTGTCTGGGATGGAGGGTCATGGCCTACGGTTCATTCTTCAAGGTTCGGGTTCAGGGATTAGCTTTCAACGCGAGCCTAAAACCCTCCCCTCTAACACCCTGAGTTGCAGGTTTCATGGTATGCACTACGGTATGTGTGATACGCCTCAAAGCACCCAAATAACACCTAATCCCAAAGCCCTAAGCCATGAAATCCCGGTATCTTCAAGGCCTGGGCCCGCTGCAGCCGCGGGCGCTGGTTTTTGGGCG
Source organism: Symbiodinium sp. clade A Y106 (assembly GCA_003297005.1). Classification (NCBI taxonomy): domain Eukaryota; class Dinophyceae; order Suessiales; family Symbiodiniaceae; genus Symbiodinium; species Symbiodinium sp. clade A. The sequence continues at coordinate 135,184 of BGNK01000813.1, read as the reverse complement.
AGGGCCCAAGCCTTCCACCGGGTTGCAAAGCAACAAAGCTCCTTTAAATGGGTTTAGGGTTTAGAATTCTTGTAACGATTCTGGCTAAGGAGGTCTATATGCGGTCCTTTCAAAGGGTTTATGAGAGTTCCATTACCCGCACGAATCATCGAAGTTTTCGCTTGGATGAGGGGGGGTGTTGGCCCGCGCCTTGTTGTGGCATGGGTGTGGAAGCTCTTCGGATGGGTGGCATCCCCGGGTTCGTGATGGTATCGGGCCGGTTAGCCGTCTCTCGTGGCTGGAAGGGCACGAATCCCTTGTAAATATCAAGATTTTCGTGGCTTGCAGGCATGCGATGTTTTGCATGTTTTTGGACCTCAAAACAGTCTATGATGAGCATTCTGCGGGCTAGGCTGCCCCCGCCGCGCATCATGTGCATCAGCGGGGGGGGTCCCGGTGGCCTTTTTCGGTTTTTGGGGGGGCCAGAGGTCGGAAGCTAAACGAACACTAAGATAAGAACGTCCCTCTGAATCCAAAACCCTGAAAACTAAAAGGAAAAACTGGAACATCACGCCATGTCAGACAGATCAAGTGGTAGAACAGACATTACGTGTCGAACATATCTGTACCCCTCAACGAAGGAATATATGGTCAGGCGTCTGGCGTTCCCGGCCCCCGCCAATGGCAGGGTCTGGTAGGGGTTGGGGGGAAGCCCTACGCAAGCCATAAACCCTATAACGTAGCGCACATGCTGCCGTTTCTTAACCTGAACTTTAAACCCTACACCCAACCCTAAGCCCCGCCTAAATGCAGGCTCTAAAGCCTGAAAGCAGAACTTAAACCGTCAACCCTCACGAACCTACACCCCAAACCCTCCCGGGGCCCTTGTCGACTCGAAGCCTTATACTAAGGAAGATCTACCCTAGACTGCAAGGACCTGGTTATGATCTAAGCATACCTTAACCTGCCAAAACCTACTTGTCTGCAGGTTCTGCGCTTGTAGACGCTGATGTGGAATTTATACCCAAGAAACAGGTTCTGGTTAATTTTTTCGTTCATTGAGAGCCCCTATAGACCCCTTTAAAAAGAAACCCTATTCTTGTTATTAGGTTAATTCTCTCGTTCATTGAAGGGGTATTGGGCTCTTCCCTAAACCCTAAACCCTAAAACCCTAAAAAGCCCTAAAGCCCCAAAGCCCTGAACCCCCAAACCCTAAACCCCTAAAGCCCCAAACCCAAAACCCCAAACCCTTAAACCCTAAACCTTGAAGCCCCAAACCCTACAGCCCAAACCCCAAACCCCTAAATCCTAAAACCCTAACCCCTAAACCCTAAACCCCTAGCCCAAAACCCCTAAACCCCTAAACCCCTAAACCTTAAACCCTAAACTCCTAAACCCTTAACCCTTGGGCTCTTCAGGCACTCCGGGCCTCCAGCGCCAGGCGCTGGGCCTGCGAGAAGCTGCGCTGCAGAAGAACTCGTCCTCGGTTTGTTATGGGGGTGTGGGGTTTAGGGTGTAGGTAGGGTCCAGGGAATAGGGTATCTGGTTTAGGGTGTGGGGTTTAGGGTTGAGGGGTTAAGGTTAAGGGTGTAGGATTAAAACTTTCGGGTTGATGCCTTTGGAGGGTGTAGGGCTGAGGCTGTAGTGTGTTAGGGTGCAGTCTCCGCAGCAAAGGGGATGCTGGAGGGCCAAGAGCTCTTCGGGCTCTATAATATAGGGGCCTTAATAATTAGAATAGGGTTCCCTTTGAAGGGTTCCTTAAAGGGGTCTATAAGGGATCTAAAACGGGGTTCGATAATGTGGGGCCTTAATAATTAGAATAGGGTTTTGCGGCCGATTATACTATAATCACAATAAGGAACCCCCCCAAAATAGTATAGGTAATTAATAAGGCCCCTGTAGTAGAGGGTCTCTCGTCTCTCTCTCGTAGTACATTTCTTTGACAACAGGACGTGTTAAGAGTGCTAGTATCTGGCTTTGACGCTGGAGGGCTCTTGAGAATTCTGGCACTATAGGTGTTCGGAAGCTGGGTAGAGTCACGGGTGCCAGCAACACGTACTCGCAACCGGAGTAACAGTAGTAGTGCTAGTAGTGGTTTAGGGTTGAAAATTTAAGAATTGAGTTTAGAAATAGGTTTTTCGACTTTTATTTGAACTCCTTTTCTACGAAGCCAGGAAGGTCTCGAGAGGGGGTTTAAGCTTCAGAGAACATCCCAATCAATAGACTCAAGCTTGTCGTGGGACACAACAGAGTCATCTTCAGTTTAGTGATAGGAAAGCGTGCTCACATACTCAGGGTGCCGCTAGGTTGTGAAAGCCTTTCCATACCATGCCCTGAAACTGAAACCTACAACCCAAAACAGCTGAACACCAAATATCTACCAAGGACGGGGATCGATGTGGCGCAGAAACTTTCTGCAACAAGGTGAAGACCTTGCACATCAGCCGATCCTGGATTTCCGTAGTAGCAGAATTGTGGGGGCTTTATAGGATTTGGGGTTGAGTGCTCATGGGTTTAGGGTTTAGGGTTTAGGGTTTAGGGGTTTAGGGTTTAGGGTTTAGGGCTTAGGGGTTTAGGGTTTAGGGTTTAGGGTTTAGGGTTAGTGGGTTCAGGACATGCACATAGGCTTGAGAGATTAGACTCGACGGGTTGAGATGGAATCTAGGGCCTAGATCTCAACTCAACGCATGCGGATGTCCAGGGCATTTAGGGTTTAGGGTTTAGGGTAGGATGCCCAGGGCATCCGGCGGGATCGATAAATCTGCCCGCAATAGTCGCAGTACGGCGGCAGTGGTGGTGGTGGTGGTGGTGGTGGCGCTCATGTAACAATCTGAACATCATGGAAACCCTCCTGAGCCGCGTCCTCCAATTGCCGAGTTTTTGCCTCGAGCTTTGAACTTTCAGCGTCGGGGTTTAGGATTCAGGGCTTAGGGTTGAGAATTCAAGGATTAGGGATTAGGAGCCAAGGTTGTCCATTTCAGGTTTGGGGGTTCGGGATGTCGAGTTTAGACAGGAGGTTGTAGGGCGCAGAAGCGACTGCGGCTGGAGGCTCTCGTCTCCCCTCCAACCGAAACCCTAATGTAGAGGCCTTAAATATTTCAGAATAGGGTTTTGGAGTATGTAATGTCGTAACTTTCTTTGAAACCCCAAGATAGTATTCGTAATTATTTAGGCGACTGTATTATGCCGCCCTAAAGCAACTAAGCCCCAACCTCAAAGCCCGAAACTCACGCTTGAAACGCCGAAGCCGAAGCCGAACAAGTACCGCTTGCTCCAAAAGCGCCAGAATCCTGGTGCTAGGTGCCACCACTACTACTACTACTACTACTACTACTACTACTACTACTGCTACTACTGCTACTACTACTGCTACTACTGCTACTGCTACTACTACTACTACTACTACGACTACTATTCCTACTACTACTACTACTACTACTACTACTACTACTACTACTACTACTACTACTACTACTACTACTACTACTACTACTTACTACTACTACTGCTACTACTACTACTACTACTACTACTACTACTAGTCGTGGTGGTGGTGGTGGTGGTGGTAGTAGTAGCAGTCACAGTCGCAGTAGCAGTAGCAGTAGCAGTAGCAGTGGGAGGAGGAGGGTAGCAGTCGTCGTTGTAGTTGCTGTGGTAGCAGCTGCCACTGCCGCTGTTGCAGCACAAGCAAAAACAGAAGTCACGGCAGCAGGACGGGATAGGGGGCTGGTTGAAGGAGCGACCGCATCAGCAGTACTGATAGCTTACGGCCCTGATCCGAAGTGCAAAAATTGAGCTCCACTAGAGAGAAATAAAGAAGCCGAAAACTAACTTGTTTTCAATATGCGTCAGCATACCAAGCGAATAGGGAAGATGAAGAGTAGAAAAGTAAAGAGTGCAACCATGACCAACACGAAGAACATGTAAGCCACAAACCTCAAAACGCCATGCGTAATGCGCAGCAAAATTGCAAACATGGCCCATGGAATGTAACATATTGAATTTAGCACATGTATTACCTGCAGGTTGGCGAACAAAACGTAGGATTGCAAAAATCAACGAAGCATATATGATGCAGGCATGCATGGTGGGTGGGAACTCACCCGGTACCGAAAAGAACGGCATTGGTGAAACATCACATATGCATACTAATGTATACATGTCACACATGTCATACATGCACGTATGTGTGCGCATGTACTGTTGTATGTGTGTGTGTTGTGCATATACACGGGTATCTAAACATGTATGTATTCATGCACGGGTGCGTGCATGCATGTATGTGTGTGTGTGTGCTTGCTTGCTTTTTGCACAAGCTTGCCTATTCGTAGAGTCCCTTCATTCCTTGGTATGATAGGTGTGCGGAGAAACAAACAATAGTATCCCCGTAAAGTGCCCGTGCATTTTTCTGATATCCGCCAAAACCTGCTGCAATTGGTAACGCCCCCGAAACCTTACCTCCCGTATCGAACCCTTGTAGAAGTTCAATTTGTCAAGGCCTCCACATTGCATTTATAAGCCCTAAGCCCTTTACCGTAAAAGGAATCCCTTTTAAGGAACCTAGTCGAGTTATCAAGGCCCCCATACCCTAAACCCGAAACCCTAATCGATCCATTTTAAGGAACCCTGGTCTAGTTATCATATCTAGGCTCGGGTTTTTGTAGGGCTACTTAAAAAGCATTCCTTTTACGGAATACGGAGGACGCCATACGGCTGATGCTATAAATCCTGCATTACCCATAATAAGGAATATCATTATTCCCAGAGTCTAGGGTCCTTAAGGTAATGCAGGATATATATCATCAACCCTAAACCCTAAACCCTAAAACCCTATAGATCCCTTCAAGGAGCCCCTTAAAGATGCCTTTATAGATCCCTTTAAAGGAGCCCGTTATAGATACCCTTATAGATCCCTTTAAAGGAGCCCGTTATAGATACCCTTATAGATCCCTTTAAAGGAGCCCGTTATAGATACCCTTATAGATCCCTTTAAAGGAACCCCAGGGTTTTGATCATTGCACGGATTTTGCTCATCTCCCACCAGGCTTGGGGCCCCCAGCCTGCTGCTCTGCTCGGCTGGGGGATGCCGGAGTCCTCCTCCGGGTTTAGGGTTTAGGGTTCAGGGTTCAGGGTTTAGGGTTTAGGGGCTTTGGGGTTGGGAGTTTAGGGTTTAGGGTTCAGGGTTTAGGGTTTAGGGTTTAGGGTTTAGGGTTTAGGGTTTAGGGTTTAGGGCTTTGGGGCTTTGGGGTTGGGGGTTTAGGGGTTTAGGGCTTTGGGGTTGGGGGTTGGGGGCTTTAGGGCTTTGGGGCTTTGGGGTTGGGGGATTAAGGTGTGAGAGTTTCGGTGGTTTCTGAGGCTTCTGTGGCTTTATGGGGGCTTTGATCTTTGAGCTTTTCGCCTCGGCTTCAGGGCTTAGGGGTTTAGGGGTGTAGGTAAGGGTTTAGGGTTTAGGGTTTTTTACCTTAACCCTGAATAGCCTACCTTTCTGAGGACTTATATAAGGAAATCATAATAAGGAACCTTAAAAGGTAGGTTATTCAGGGTTAAGGTAGGGTTTAGAATTTCGGGTGTAGGTGTGCAGACAGCCTCAGGACTTTAGGGCCCGACGTTTGCGCCGGAACTCAGGTCAATCAACACATGTTCCTGAACCCCAGCCCCGGTCCTTAACCCTAAACCCTAACCCTAAATTCCTAAACCCTAAACCTAACCCTAAATTCCTAAACCCTAAACCCTAAACCCTAACCGTAAAATTCCTAAACCTCGGGCCCTTTCTCGTCCGTCGTTGCGTGAGGGATTCGTTTCTGTTGGCATGTTGGCCCACGGATGCCTTCGGTGCCGTTCTGGCGTTTCAAAGCCAAATCAAAAGTAGAAGTAATCATTTAAAAGCAATAAGTAGGCGATGACAACAACAGCAATAAGCATACCGACGATGAAGGTAAGAATACCAATAACCGCAATATAGGTGACAGTAATAGTCATCATGATAGTGTCACAATCATGGGAGTAATAACAATAAGAGGTATGGCTCCTAGGATGCCCCCAAGCGGTCTGGATCTTTTCGCGTCGGACTGTGATCATCGAACTCGGCTCAGCTCCAGAACTGGTAACAGAACATACCAGAATCCGAGAAGCCGAAATGCTTGAATGACGCAATTCCTACTATAGGGGCTTGCGGAATTAGCAAGAATTCCTGTCAGTGTTCAAAACTCTACTCTGAAAATACCCAAACCCTATACAAGCGCAAGACCCATCAACGTGTTGCGATGGAGGTAATTCAACAGGTATCGCAAGCCCAAACCCAAAACCACGGGACCACATACAAGACTCCGAACACCAAGGCCAGTAAAGGGGCTTAAGAGTCAAAATAGGGTCCAGGAGTGGAGTCCACTGTAAGTACATTGACATAGGGACTGTAAGGGAATCTTACGACTAACTATCACTACTCCTAAAGTACCTAAACCCTAAACCCTAAAGCCTAAAACTTTAAACCCTAAACCATAAAGCCCCTAAGCCCTAACTACATTACAAGCAAGTGGGCCTCGGTAGCCCCGCATCACGCCGGCGACCACAGGCCCCTCAAGGCCAAAAGGGCTGAAAGTGCTAGGATTCCCAGGTTTCGGCTTTGGGTTTAGATTTTGTGGCCTAGGGCTTAGGGTTGAGGGTTGAGGGTTTGGGGTTTAGGCTTGATGTCAGAAGATTGGGAACTTCCGGGTGTTGACAGTGAGGGTAATTCAGGGTATGTTGGGGTTCCGGTTCGGAAAAGTCTGCTTATGAGTGATCCAGACCTCATCACTTACACCCAAGCAACAAAACTAAACCCAAAGCCCTGAAGCCTAATCCCTAAACCCTAAACCCTAATCCCTAAACCCTAATCCCTAAAACCTAATCCCTAAACCCTAGTCCCTAAACCCTAAACCCTAATCCCTAAACCCTAATCCCTAAACCCTAGTCCCTAAACCCTAAACCCCAACCCTAATCCTAAACCCTGAACTCGTAACACAAAACGAAGCTCTGAAGCTTCATGTCCCCCACAGCCGGAGCCCTAAAGTTTAGCGTGATTTGGGAGTTTCCGAAAATTAGGGGTACCTTATTCTGGGGTCTTTATAATAAGGATCCTACTATTTAGGCTACGATATTGGGGTCCCCTATTTTCGGAAACCCCCATTTGGCTTCTTCGCTGACGACTTTTCGCGCCGCTGAACCCAACCAAAATCGACCCTGAGCATCCCGGATTTCGGGCTTGGGTTCGGGCTTCCGGAATGCAGGAACGAAGCCTGAAAACCTAAGGTCCTAAACCTTAAAGCCCGAAACCGTTTGGAGGGTTTAGGTGTTGTAGAGTTTGGGATCTCAAGCTTGCGAAGGCTTCGAAGCCTCGGAGGCCACCGCAGTCCTGACTCCCAGCCCCCATAAATAGAAGAAGGACAAGAAGCAGGACAAGAAGAAGAACATGAAAGACCAAAAACAACTACAACAGAGAAAGTTGCTGTGAATCGCAACAGTCATGACCATCAACCGCGCCACTGCGACAACAAGAACCGCCCACACTTCCCTGCATCGTGCTGCGGACCTCCTGTAGGTGGAGACGCCGTGTCCCCCTGGTAAACATGATGCCAAAGCTTGCTGGGATTGTTATAAATATGAGCGATTTCAGGGAACTCTTCTTGGCAGGGAACATGGAAACAGTTGGAAAATCCCCAAGTAAGTGCCGCCCTAGACCCTAAACTCTATGGCATTCTTGGGAGGGCGAGTTCAGGAACGCCGAGCTTGAAGGAGATCCTCCTACCCTAGACACTCTAGACACTCCGAAGCAAGCTGGTTAATGCAGGGGTCATAATTCAATCATGGTTTAAACTTTAGGGTTTCGGGTTTAGATTACAGCAGCGTTTTGGGGCACATTCAGTATACTAAAATTATATTTGGAACCCTATATAAGGAACACTGTTGGTAATTACTCCGGCCCCTTTGCTAGCACAGAAGGGACTGAAAGGTCTGGGCTACTCGATAACTACGAGGGTGTTTTGTTTGGCTAACTGCTGTTGGCCGTAAGAATACCAAAACAAGAAAGTTTTGCACCAAACGAAAGGGATCATTTCTGTTGGTTGAACTGGTTGTCGGGAGAAGAAACCCTAGACCCAACAACATCAAATGAAAGCCGCCGCCTTCCTCACTGGAGACCAGCGGGCCTCTGCCGGCATGCTGCTGCGACCTCACTCCATGGATGCATGTCGATGAAAAGTCGTTTGGGGCCCACTTTGGGGTTTTAAGGCTGGGATGCAAACAGCATGGGCAGACCGCCAATCGCCCAGCTCTTCACGAGATTGGCTTTTGGACTAATTTCCCTACAAAAACGTCCTACGAACTGACCAACACTTGCCCGATGGCCTCTTGCTGCTGCAGCCTGACGTGTGCATGCTACGCTAATCTCCAGGGAGTTGGCACCACAACAAGCACCCCAACCAGAAAGGACAACAGCTCTTTTAGTGTTTGTTTCCTTGAGTGTTGGAAGGGCTCTGAAAACAATTGGAGCATGAACTTACTACAACCCAAACTTGCGAACATGCGTAGCAAAATACGTGAAAATCACACTCTTTAAAAAGATCGACCTGAACTGTTAATGCAAAGTTCGCCGGTAATCTCAGAAGCAATAATAGATTTGTCGAAACCATCGTCGCAGCAAAACACGGCAAACGCAAGTTTGCGATTGACCATAATAAAGATAGTGGGAGATAGCCGTCGCAGCCGGTCGCCCAGGATCGTTGCGTAAAGATAGAAGTCGCGGCCATGACCATACAGTACTCGCGCATCGGCTCTCTCCAGCATTTCCTCCATGTCGTGGATCGTCGGACGACCACCACTAGTGGTAGTGGTACTGCTCGTGATCTCCCCTTGTGCTGCCTCAAGCAGGGAAAGCAGACACGACTGGCAAGATGAGGTAGAATCGCAGACACATATCACATAGCTGAACATGCTAATCATATAGAGCGGCAGAGTCTCTTGCTGGGACCAGCCAACGCACCCCAATACCACGGGACCAGATGACCGCAGGACCAGAGGACCAGAGGACCAGGGATCAGGGCACCAGGGAACCAGGGCACCAAAGCACCAGGACCTGGGCCAACCCTACCAAGCCCCCCAGATGAGAGCCAACCTTAGGAAAAACATTACCCGAAGTGCAATCTTGCAGCATCGGTGGCCCAAAAAAGCCTGAATCCTAGAGCCCGAAAAATCCGAAAACCTAAAACCCGAAGCCCTAACCCCGAACTTCGAAAGCCGGAAAACCGGAAAACCCTGTACCCCAAAATCTTAATATAGAGGCCTGAATCATCTCAGTAGGTTTAAACCCTTAACCTCAATCCCTAAACCTATAAAGCACCCTGAAGATGCTCCGAGCCCAAAGCTCGCCAGCCCAGCTTTCTTGCGAGGTGCCTTCGGGGTTTAGGGTTTAGGGTCCAGGGTCGGGGAGTAAAGTTTACGGCCCTTAGATACCCTTTTAGGGGTTCTGTAATCGAGATCCTGTAATGGTTCCATATTAGAGTTCTATGTAGGGTTCTATAAATGGGGTTCCCTTGAGGGTTAAGGGTGTAAAGCACGTTTAACGGTTCAGGGGGACAAGGGTTTGGGGGGGTATAAGATTTGACTTCAAGCTCAGGTATTTAAGGTTGCTCGGGAAGAGCGTTTAGGTTCAAACCCCGAAAAACCTTTTGACACCCGAAACCTTAAAACCCTTAAAGCCTAAAACCTAAAACGCTTAGAATGGAGCTGCGGCTTCAATAAGGCTCTAATCGCAAAGCCTAGCAATGGCTTAATAAGGCTTTAATACAAGCTTCTTACGGCTTTAATGAAGCCAAAATATATTAAAGCTTTAAGCTTTAATCAGCGTTTGCCTTGGCCCTGATAAGGGTTTCTCTTTCATTGCTCTATCTGTTTAATACACACGTAGAATAAGCCAAAACGTAGCAAGCAAAATTTGATAAATGCTTTTAAGTTTAATTGGGCCTCAGGCCTCAAACACATCCAAAAGCATTTTTCGCAGAGAATGCACGTCCCAGGCAGTGAGACGAAGTCCTCGGGAGGTCTGTAAGTTTGGCAAATCATTGGCGCAACGTCTCCAGCCATTGTCACCGTTCCGAAATGGATGATGAAGATCGGGCCGTCTTGACTAGCCAGGAATTTGTCGGGTTTCAATCGCAGTGAGTGAAACCTAGCTGCGACAAGCAGAACATTGCCCTGAGAATGCCTTGAGCGATTCGCAGCCGACCAACAATGTCCACCTTGGGAACAAGCATATCGCGTGAGGTGTCAGGCAAGTAGGCTGACACTAAACGCGCTTCGCCAGCAGCGTTCGTGCCAAAGCCCAGGTATGGGCATGGACCAACGAGAAACCCCAGGAACAGCTCTTTCAGCAATTCCGTTTCTCGGTAGAATTCTTCTGTGACCACCTTATGGCGAGTGAAAGTAGACGACGCCGCAGACCACAGAGTAGCTTCTAAAACCTGGGTCGTACGGCCAGCGGATCCTTAGCTAGAGCCCGAAAGCCTATTCTTTAGCGTAGTGCTACAGAGCACGCAAGACCATGGCGAAAGCGCGAAGCGCAAGAAAACCTGTGCCATCCGCAAGGAGCGTAAAGTCCTGAGTCTCGAATCCCTAGTCATACCGAACCTTGAGGTCCTTAACACGAACAGATGCAAGGGCTGCTCCCTGGGTTTTAGGGGGTCCCTTCGGATGTTCAACATCAATTCAGGGAAGCTTGGCGTGCTCTTCGTTGGTGCACTCACGAAGCTTCAGGGCGTGGCCATCCCTACCGGAAGCTATTACCAGCACTTCTCCCTCGTGGATAATTCCAGCAAAACCTTGTCCGCATTCTTCCGTTCATGCCCACTGGGTCATGAAACACTGTCAAGCTTGGAATCAATGCCTTGCCCGCCTTACCCTAAACTCACCCTGGCCCTGATAACATTTGCCCTTTCATCCGGCAGGCAGTGTCGCGGTGTCCCTTCCCCTTTCGGCTTCCTGTGTCATTTTCTAAAGAAGAGACAACATACCTGCACCTCTTTCCGAAGGGAGGGTCCGTCCTCCCTCCCCGGTCGTTTTGCAAGAAATGACAACTCCTTTGGCACTTACCAAAGCGTTGCGTAAAACGAGCTTAAGTACGGCTTCAATCAAGGCTTTTTTGCTGCAATACGGGACATATATTGGTTTTTGTAGGTCCTTGGTGCCTTGGTAGTAAGGCTTGGCGACGGGTTTAAGAGCTTGGTATGGGCGAGGGGTCACAGCCATGACAGGTGATTAAGGAACAAGCGAGAAGATCCCGAGCCTGCGAGTTTTGAAAAGAACACCACATGAGGCCTTGCACCTCACGTACCAAGTGCTGGACAACCCAGCTGAAAAAGTACATGATGGCCTCAGAAGGCGCAGTTGCTGCACGGAGTGGGACGGCCACAAAGCACGAATGCAGCGGCAAAGACCGATATGCATGCAGGCTCAACTGTCGGGAAGAAGCATGCGGCACCCCCGCCAGGTTGCATGAGGCAGCTCGTATTATTTTGGACGTAGGGCACAGTGTGGCGGTGTTGTAGAAAGAAATAGCGTACCGCAGAACTGTCAACGCTGGCGTCACTCGGCAACGGCAGCCCTGCGGATGCGTCCGCACCCCCGTGAAGCTGCAGGGCCCAAATGGCGCTACCCCCAGGAGCAAAAAAGTGCTGCACTTGAAAAGCCAAAATGCATGGATGGGACCTGTCCTGCAGCTGGCTTCTGATGCCGCGGAGCGACAGAACGCGGGGGCCTCCCAGCTGAAAATGGATGTAAGTCTCCTCGGGGTGTGCAGCACCCAGACGCACCAGGATGCCATGTGGAAACCGCTGCGGCAAGCCGTGCACAGGTAGACAAGTAGCTCGGGATGTTTGCTGCACAGCCAGAGCAAGGATTCATTTCATTGGACGCAATCATCATGGAAGTGACATCCTGGTCATCAAAGCAAGTACTCGGATGTGCCAACATGCACGCGGACAACGCCTGCATCACTCGGACACAGCTGAGCCCCAGCCAGCGAGCGATTGCACGAAAACCGCAGCGCCCGTCTCCCTCCATTTCCAATTTCCGAGCCTAGCACCAGCAGCATGAGCGAGCAACGACAGAGGTAGGATCACCTGTGCAAGTCGCAATTCTCTCGGCAAGGCTGCCGTCGCAGCCGCGAGCGCACATGCCTGCCTCAGCGCATAGGCACCACGGAAACAAACTCGAAGGAACAACACAAAGTGAGAGAGAGAAAGAGGGAAGGAGGCTCATTGCTTGAGCGGGCCTGGACTGTCCGATGACGTCTGGCGGCCGCGCTCGGCTTGACGTGGAGACACACCCCGGCGGCAGAGACATGTCGAACCAACCAAACATGCAGTGAATCCGCCTGGGCTTTCCGGATGCCCTCTTCCAAAGCTTCATCATCCCGCAAAAGATCCCAGGGTCAAGCACCGCTGGATTTAACTGCAGCAGCGACGGCACGGCCAACCTTAGGAGCCTTAGGCCACGGTCTCTAGGTTTTGGGCTTGAGGGTTTTGGGTCTTAAGGTTTTGGTTTCAGTGTTTAGGGTTTGGGTGTTTTAAAGGTTTTGCTTTTTGTTAATGCAGTGGGCCTTTCACACTGCAGAGGGTTTAGGGTTTGAGATTTTTAAGGTTTTGTTTTTAGGGTTTAGGGTTTGGGTTTTTTTTAAGTTCTGCTTTCGGGGTTTGGGATTTTAAGGTTTTGGGGTTTTGGGTTTGGGGTTTTAAGGTCAAGTTTTGTTTTCAAGGTTTGGGGCTTGGGGTCTCGGGTTCTTAGGATTTAGGGCTCCGCCGGACAGGATTACGGGTCTGGGGCTCAGGGCGTAGGGGAAGGGCTTTCAGGCTACCCGTAAAGCCAGAACCCTAAACTAAACCCCAAGCCCCTAATATGGGGGCCTTAATAATTAGAATAGGGTTTTGGGGCCCATTACGCTATAATTATAATAAGGAACCCCCAAAATAGTATTAGTAATTATTTAAGCCCCTATAGTGTAACCCCTTAACCCTAAAATCCCTAAACCCTAAACCCTAAAACACCTGAAGCCCCAACCACACCCCTAAAGCCTAAACCCTAAGGGCCTGACACCGCACACCCCAAACGATGCCAGAGCCCTTTAGATCCAAGACTCTGGGCACCACGAAACCTCATCAAGCTTGGGGTTTGGGGTCCAGAGTTTAGGGTTCAGGGGTTTAAGGTTAGCCCCCAAACCGACCACGAAAGCCCTTTAAAAGCCTTATGCAACCCGCAGGGAACCCGGAACCCCGAAATGAAACTCGCCGAGAATCCCCGGCCTCCTTCTTTCGGGACGCAAAAACCCTCTTGGAAGCCTCGGTCTATGGTTTGGGGTTTGGGGTTCAGGGTTTAGAGTTTCGGGTTTTCGGGTTTAGGGTTTCGGGTTTCGGGTTTAGGGATTAGGGGGTTTAGGGTTTAGGGGGTTTAAGGTCTCGGTCTAAGGTTTAGGGTTTAGAGCTTCGGGTGTTTAGGCAGTTGCGAGTTTCGAAGAGGGCCTCAACCCTAAACCCCAAATCCGAAACTCAAACCCTACACCCTAAACCACACCTGGGGCAATGAACGTTCCCCATAGCTGTTCTGCTCAAGCTGACATGCTCCACGTGCATGCCACAAGCGGAAGCTGCTGAAACATGCTTTGGGTAATGTAGGGGCCTGAACAGTTAGAATAGGGCTAGGGGGTGTATTATACAGTATTGGTAGTTATGCAGGCCCCTATAGTACACCCTGACACTCACGAAGACAAGGAAGCGACATTTCCAAACTTCCCTTACCAGGAAAGCGGCCCGGCGTCGGCGGAGGTCTGTGTCATACTGTGCCCGGCTGACATCGTCAGACAGCACCTGACATCTCTGGATTCCGTTTGGTTTGCAGGCGGCACTGAGTTACTGTGGTCCTTTCAGGGGTTCTTACCACAAAGAGGATGCACCAGCTGGACACAACAGCAGCAGATCACTGACCTGAGACTTGCCGAAGCTAGAGGGTTTAGGGTTTAGGGTTTTGAGATTCTGTGCCACGATAATCGACAAGCACTAGCATCTTCTGTTGATACAATGCTCCATCTGACTCACATACAACATGCTCCTGCACCTAGGGCCCCCCAAACAACAGAAGCAAGTTTGCGCAGAGGGGTCGAACTCCCAACAAACCTCTCCCAAACTCAAGCTTCCGGCACCTCGCGGGGTCTTCACCCTGTACTACTTTGAAGAGGACCCTCTCCCAAACTCAAGCTTCCGGCACCTCGCGGGGTCTTAGAGGACTGATGGCTCGGAGTTTTGGGCAGTTTAGGGCGGAGGGAGGAGGCAGCTATGCTAGACGAGGGCCTCTGCGGCTGCAGTATGCATCAGGATCCCTACACAAGAGGCTCCTACAGAGTTCAAGATTAGTTGGGACAAGTGGCAAAAGTAGCCGTCGAGATGGAACGGCTATGCCTCAGACCCTCCTTCGGATTGGGATGTAGAATTTGGCAAACACCGGCTTGCCATTCAAGAAACTGAAGCGCAACACACCCAACATCCGAGATCGTAAACCTACGTCCCTCAAGAGCCTCAACACTGACGTTCAGCCGCTCTAAGCCGAATTCCTAATACCCCAAACAACAACCTAAACAGGTCCGTTGGAGTGCAATCCGAAAGCTACGCTTCGGACCTCGAACGCATGGAGCGCTCGTTGGAAGCCCTGCCAGCTTACTTGGAGGGTCGGGGGACTTAGTATAAGTACCATAACCCAAATTAGGGTCTCTTTTAGGGTACTTATAAGTCTACATACTACCTACTTACTAAGTCCCCCGACCCTCCTTCAGACTTCTTCGTGTGGCTTCGGCTTTGGGAGGGCTATGGGTTTCGCATTGGGCCTCAGGATTCAGGGTAATGTAGGAACCTGATTAAGAAACCCTGGCCCTATAACCCTAATATATTAGGATTCATATAAGGAACCCTAATAGAGACCCAAGGTTTCTTAATCAGGTTCCTATATTATACCCTAAACCCAAATAGCCTACCTCTTTAGGGATTCATATAAGGAAATCAAAATAAAGAACCCTACAAATTTAGGTTCCTTAGGGTCCTGGTAGGGTTTAGGATTGAGGGTTTGGGTTTCAGGGGCTTGTGCTTCGGTTTGGAAAGTTTGGGCTTTGGGGTTTGGGAGTTTTGATCTAGGGCCTGTTAGAAATGAAGTAGGGGTGTAGGAGTTTAGGAGTTTAGGAGTTTAGTAGTTAGGGTTTCTGTGGACATCCGGACCCTGCAACTCAAGGGGAAAAGGTGGGAAGTGAATGGCACTTGAAAGCAGCCTTCGAACCCATCCCATGTCGCAGACCATGAACCCTTGACCTGAAGCCCCAAAGCTAAAACCCTAAACCTCAAACCCCAAACCTCAAACCCCCAAAACCTCAAACCCCGAAACGCCGGTGCCTGGTTTGGAGCCACGACCTCCGAGAAGGCCTAGCTCTCTGGGTAAGGGGGCGTTCAGTATACAATCCGACGACATAGAACTTTTCCAGAAGCCCTAACAGAACCCTTAAGGAAAAGCCGAATAGGAACCCCATATTGCTTTCGAAACTTCATAGACCGCAGTAACCCTTACTTACCCTCATGTAGAAACCCCAACCCCTGCACACCCAACCCTCGTCCAGCCTCTTTCGATCCTCCCTTGTCAGGATGCAAAGCGAGGGCTCTTCTTTTGAATGCCTCGGCTTTTTGCTTGGGTTTGGATTCAGGCCTTGGGGTTCTACGGACTCATTGAGTGGATTTTGAGGTTAACCCTGGGCTCACATATTTCCTATGCTACGTCGGGCTTGGGGTTCGGAGTGTAAGGCTCCAAAACTTAGGGCTCTGAGGCTAAAGAACCGGAACTCCCCGAGCAGAGCCCCTCTCATGTAAGGGGGACGCAACCCTGAGCTCAAAATCCTCAAGTCCTGGGGCCTGGGGCCCTGAACCCCCAAAACCTCCAGTCCAGGAAGTCGTAAGTTGCTGAAGTCTCCATCAACATAAACCTCTGGAAACTCGCCTGCACAGAACCTTCCAAAACGCATAAAATTCTATAAAACCGCTATACTTGGAGGTTCATGGGTAGTTATAAGTGGGGCTATAAGTAGGGCAACTAGAATTATAACCCACATTAACACTTATAGCTACCCATGAACCTCCAAGTAGACCCTAAACCCTAAACCCCCTAACCCCTAAACCCTAAATCCTTATGGCCGCACGATGTTGCTGAGGCCAGGGGCGGCTCTTAGCTCGCACAAAGAGGCTTGCGGGCCAGTCCCCAGGACCTCCGAGGCACCCGGTTTCGGGTTTAGGGTTTAGGGGTTCGGGTTTAGGGGTTAGGGTTTAGGGTTTAGGGTTTCGGGTTTAGGGTTTAGGGGGGCTGCTGCCACTGAGCGTGATATGGGGCCCTTAATGGTGTTGATAGGGTTTTGGGGCATAGTAATTAGTATAGTATGGGTTTTGATCAAGAAACCTAGCAAATAATATTGATAATTATTCACGCCTCTGTAATATGGTTTTGGAGCATTTTAGCATTGTATGAGTTTAATCAGGAATCCCAAGGAACAATATTGGTTCATTAATGCTGGGATGAGAGCTTTGGCGGGGCTAAGGCTCAGTTTTTCAGCTTAGGGTTTAGAGTTTTGGGATTCGGCGATTCAGGGTTTACGGCTTAGGGCACACCAGGAAAATGCTCTGAGCATCAAGGGTTTGGGGTTTTAGGTTTCGGGGTTTCGGGGTTTCGGGCTTCGGTTTCGGGGCTGGGACACAGGGCTCAGGAATCTTCATGCATGCTGCTATTGCACATTGGTCCGTCCGCCCAGCTTTCGATTATTCAAGGCCTGCAGACCCCAAAACTGAACACCCGAACAAGCCAATCTCAAACCCCTCATTAAGCACTCCCCGGGGTGCGGGATCTCAGGTCGTAGGGCGAAAGAAAAGCTGCCTACTAGCATTCGGGAGAGCCTCCAGAAGAATGAGGGAGTCGGTTTGGGACTTTCGGAGGCTACTGTTGATGGACAAAATCCTGCATTACCCATTATAAGGAATATACCATAATTCCCATAGTTTAGGGTCCTTAGGGTCATGCAGGATTTTGTCCATCAACAGTAGGACTTTGGGTTTAAGGCTTTGACGTTGAGTGATCTCGGCAGAGATAACCCGAACTGCATACCCTGCGCTCATTCCCAAACTGCAGATGCTCCCAGCCAACTAGCCTCGTAGTGCGTCTCGGGCAGTGCCATGCCCCTTCAGGTGCCCTCAAAATGACCTCGTGTCAATTCTGGGTTCTTTCGGTGTTGGGTCGTTTTGGCATGCACAGCCCGAGGGGTTTCAATTTGTCGGGGTCGAGTTGGAGGTCATGGGGCATTCAAGTTCACGGGGGACTCAGGTGTGTCGGTCATGCCTTACGAGCGTCATGACTGCTGTTGTGCCGACTGCCACACCATTTCACAGTAAAGCTTTATATACTTGCATTATCTTCCTAGTTGTTGTATGTATGTGTGTGTGTATGTATTTATGTATGTATGTACGTATGTATGTGGGTATGTATACACGGTGAGTCTTGGAAGGGCTGGCATGGATGCATGGATGCATACATAAGAACGACAGCAACGATCTTGAGGCTGGCATGACTGGCAAAACCGGCATTGGTCTCACTGTTTAGTCATTCAGGATACTAAGGCTCTTTACCAATATCATATAGACTCTTTATTACTATTACAAGATTCTGCGCCAATATTTTTAGATTCTTTACCCTAAACCTAACTCATTTTTGTTATCACCCCCCCCCCCCCCCCCCCCTTCCCCCCCTCGGCGACGGGCGTCTGGCGGCCGTGGGGGTTATATGGTACACGGCGGCGCACAACCCCCGCGCTCCCACCCCGCAGGGGGGGGGNCCCCGCTACTTTCACCTTGGGAGAAGTCAGGCTTGGGGCTCTGGGACTATAATGGCCGAGCCGCGGAGCAAACCCAGATCTCTAAGCCCAGGGTTTAGGGAGTTATGTATGGATTTAAGGATTAAGGGTTTAAGGATTTAGGGATTAGGGATTAGGGATCTATGGATTTAGGGAGTTAGGGGATACTGTAGGGATTTAGGCATGTAGGTTTGGGGATGTAGGGTGTGGGGTCTAGCTGCCTAGCTCCTGCGACCGCCACTGAAGCCCTGTTCGAAGATTCGAAGCTCAAAGTCCCGGCCCACATTCCGAAATCAAATGCCCCCGCGACCGAAACACACAAATCTAAACTCTAGGCCCGTCAGCTCCCAAACCGAGAAGTCAGAGCAACGAGAGTCTCAGCCGCGGGCCGAAAAAACGTAAAGAAAAAAAAGTCGCTAAACATGTCGGAGTTAAAGAAAATCGCCTCGGCACGGAGAGCGCATACGAGCTTGAAGCTTGCAAGAACTCTCTGCTTTATACGATAGGAGGATGTGCTTGGGTGCAGATCCTATGCACTACCAAACAGGTAGCCGGGTAGCCCGAGTAAGGAAGCTCGCAGGGAATGCTGGACATACGCAGGGAGGATCTTAGTGTTCGGAACCGGGCTGAACGTTCGTTCCTATCGGTGCTTGGGGCTCCGAGGTGCCACGTTTAGGATTGCTTGTAGAGGGCTGATCAACATCAAGCCTCATCCACGACGCCGAAGCTCCCTACTCAGAAACCCGAACCCTAAGCCGCTTTGGAGTTCCAAGTCAAGACCGGACGGACCGGACATAGAACTCTCAGAACTCGCGACACTCAGGGCTAGGATTCGGGAATCTGGGTCACATCCTCCAAAGTCTCCCGCAAAAAGCTGACAAGGATGAAGTGATGCAAACGACAATAACAATAATAATCATAATACAAAAACAACTATTAATCATCCTAAACATACTAACGACAACAATATCAACAACAATATAATGATAGTGACAGTAGTGGTAATATGGACAATGTAGGGGGCCTTGCTAATTTGAATAGGGCCTTGGGGGTATGTTCTCGCAAGCTTATTAACACGAACACTAAGGACTAAGGATGTCTACGTTTGCAATTATTCAATCCTCTATATTACCGGCAAGGGATACTACTGACAGCGAAAGTGGCACGGCAACAGCAATAGTAATACTAGTCGTCGCCGCGGCACCTGCCGTCGTCCCACTAGCAAAAGCAGCAGTGGTGATAGGAGGAGGAGTAGTAGTAGTCGTCGTCGTAGTAGCAGTAGTTGTAGTTTCAATACGTGGCAGTAGCCGCCGTCGTCGTCGTAGTCGTGGTCGCAGCCGCAGCCGCAGGCGCAGGCGCAGTCGCAGTCAGCGTTGCTATCGCAGTCGTGGTCGTAGTCTAGTTGCAGTCGCAGTCCTAGAGCAATATGAGAAGGAGTAGGAGTAGCACCTGGAATGGGAATAGAGAGCTTGGAGTAAGAGTCGGAGTAGGAGCAGAAACAGGAGTAGTAGTAGCAGTAGTAGTGCAAGTAGCAGCAGCTGCAGCATTAGTAGTAGCCGCAGTAGTAGTCGCAGCAGTAGCAGCAGTGATAGTAGTGGTAGCAGTAGCAGTAGTCGTAGTAGTAGTAGTAGTAGCAGCAGTTAGTAGCAGCAGCAGCAGCAGTAGCAGGAGCAGCTGCAGTGGCGGCAGTTGCAGCAGCAGCGGTAGTAGATTCGCCACAACACAAGGACGGCAGCGACAGAAACCATCACCAAACTCTTGCCAAGGAACACAGTCGGACTGAGCATCGCTGGCCACATGAACCTGTAAACAAAAAGAAAGCACACTCCCCCAATTACAGGGCCGCAGTATTTAAGATAGAAGCCTCACTAGTTAGAATAAGGCTGAGGTTAATTCATTGAACTGTGATTATAATACTGGTTATTCCGGCTTGTACATTCAAGTTACGGCTTCCGGCTTGCAGCCGCAAAGGGTCGAAATTTGCAGAAACCCTGAACCGCAAGGACGACAGCTCCGACCCCCTACAGGATAAGCTTCAAATCCCAGAACTCATGCCTTGAATGCTGATAAAGGGGCTGTAAAAATTGGAACACGGTTTTGGGGCGTGTTCTACTATACTTATGACAAAGACTACTTGTATAAGGGAAGACTGTTGCTAATTATTTGAGGCTGGTACATGACACTCTACACCCGAAGACAATCCAGCTGCGGTCTGGGCTTCTGTAGGGGTGGAACCCGCGACTTCTCTGGCTTTCAAACCCGAACCTACGTCCTGAACCTCTTAGGGCATTAGGGTCTATTGAAAGGGCAAAGTAGGGTATTAGGGTTCAGGGTTTCTTCAGAAGGAGGGCTCAGGATGGGGGTGCCAAAAATCATCAACATTTTACACTTGCTGGTGCCAGCAGTCTAAGAAAGGTTCATGAACTGCTAGCAATTCTTGGACAATTTCTCGCTTGGATCATGGGAACTGCAAAAGACGGGCCAAAACGATGCTGGCATTGCTGCTGAAGGTGTGGTATCAGCACTGTCCACATCACGATACTGTCCTCACTGTCATCACCGTTTCGTTCGAAACGCTCCGGCGACGACGATGTCCACCAGCCACGACTATGACATGCTAAGGGTGCTGGACTGAGGACCTGAGATCCAAAATGCAGAATCTGCAGGGATACACACCCTCGCCCCGAACTCTGAACTCCAAATCGTGAGACCCTGATAGGACTCAAGACATGGAACTGCAAAACCTCCTCATCCCCACACCAAAAACCCAAAGCCTCGTGACGTCTTCTTGAGGGTTTAAGATCTTCTGTTCGGTATCCATCGGAGTTCAGGGCTTAGGGATGTCACCTGACACAGCCTTAAACCCCTAAACCGCTAAACCCCTAAACCCCTCAACCCCTCAACCCCTAAACCCCTAAACCCTTAAACCCCTAAACCCCGAAACCCCCTAAAATCCCCCTTGCAACCCAGCCGGGGCTGCCGAATCCTCTGCGACGTTGCGGATGACGGGTGCGGGCCTCGGGGTCCGACGCAGCAAGCCGGAAGGATCACGGTTTAGGGGTTTCAGGGTTTAGGGACTTTAGGGTTTAGAGTTTAGGAGTTTAATCATTGGGGGGTTTAGGGGTTTCAGGGTTTAGGGACTTTAGGGTTTAGAGTTTAGGAGTTTAATCATTGGGGGGTTTAGGGGTTTCGGGGTTTGGGGTTTGAGGTTTTGAAGCCTTGGGTTGAGTGTTTAGGAGGTTGTGTCGCGGTTCCGACGCTGAGCTTGGGGTTGATGCGAAAGGCTCACGACGGCACGACTCACTGTACGTCCTTGGGATGCTGCAAGCTGTATACGACTTTGGGTTGAGGGTTTAGGGGTTCAGAGTTTAGGGTTCGGGGTTCAGGGTTTAGGGTTTAGGGTTCAGGGTTTAGACCATGTGCCATGTAAACTATGTCAACTCTCAATTCTGGAATGAGACGTCAAGACTTTGTGCTAAAGACGTTGCATGCTAAACAGAAGACTATCCGATAAAGACGACAATCGTCTTTCTTCCTAGACGGAAGGCTTTGAGGCTTTGACATGACATAACGGTGAAGGGATATGCTCTGGGCCAGCATTTTAAGACTTAGAAGCTGAGTTTAGGTCTGGAGGCTGGAGGGATTACTTATTGTGTTGCCGCCATCCTGGCTCTACACCAGGAAACTTAAGGAAGAGCATCACCCAATCCTAGAAAAGCCATGGAAAAAATACCGTAAAACCCCATGCAGTATAGACAAACACGTAAAACCGTAACAGCCTTGTGAAGCCCTATACAACTCCGAACAACCCAAGAAAAAGAGATCCAAACCCTCTTAGACCCCAAAACCTAAACCTCAGACTTCGAATCCTCTGTAACCTCACGAATTTTGGGGTTGAGGGTGTTGGGATTAGGGGTTTAGGATTTACGGGTTTAGGACTTAGGGTTCAGGGCGGAAGGGGTCTAGGGTTTAGGGTTCAGGGCTTCAGGGTTACGGGCTTTGCGGGCTTAGTGTTTAGGGTCTCGGGTTTGCGGTTTAGGCCGTGCCGTGGGAATTGTTGGTGTTTTGGGTTCACTTGGAGGTTCATGGGTAGTTGTAGGTGGGGTTATAAGTCCCCTAATATGCATGATAAGTACAGTTACCCTACTTATAACCCTACTTATATCTAGCCATGAACCTCCAAGTAGTGTTCTTGACCCTCAAATGCTTCGACACACAATCGCTGTCTCTTTCACATAATAAGCCGTGGCACATGGAGGAGGACTGGTACCTGAGCCGGGGGAGGTCGCATTTCGGCTTCAAGGGTCTGGGTTTAGGGTTTAGGGTTTAGGGTTTAGGGGTTTAGGGTTTAGAGTTTAGGGTTTAGGGTTTAGGGGTTACCGAGACTACTGCGTGAAGTTCCGGGGCCAAGGTTTTTCAGGCTGAGGCTGGGGGCTTGCCAAAGGTCTCGCGAGCATCATGCGAAGAACGCTGGGCCCAAGACCTACCTTTGGTTAGTAGGGAATGGAAGAATGGTAGTAATAGTAGTTATAATTGTACCCCATTCCTCCATTCCCTACTAACCAAAGGTAAGAAGAGCTACAGCGCGGTGCTGTTTAGGTCTTGGCAGCCGGCTTCCAGAAACACACAGGATTCAAGGTCAGCCAGGCTTGGGGGTGAAGCGTTTGGCAAGGCCGAGGGTAGATTTGGAGGGTGATAATCGTCCCTGCAACGTGAACGGAAACCTGTCGGTGGCTTTCGCATTCTGTAATCGCACGCACAGGCGGGCAATGCAAACAGTGGAGCAGAGTTCTCGGAATGGCAGTTTCGGAAACTCTAAGATATCATATACATACATATTTACATATGTATACATATACACGTAAGCAGGTCCTTATGATGAGGAACCGCCAAGTAACTCGACACACGCACGAACCCTCCGCTCCTGAGCTTCGGACTGCATGGTTTCAAGTTTGTGTATCCGGTCGGTGCCGGTTGCAAGGACGACCCACAGGGGCCTGAGCATCAGTCGCAAGCATCTCAAAGAGAGTGACGGTTCTTTGGTGCGCATTCTTACAGTGCAGATTCCCCTAAACCCTAATAGAAGAGTGCAGGATGGTGCTTCTGCTTGTCTCTTAGAAACAAACTGCATGCGATTTTGCTTCAGGAAGTTCGCGCATCTGGTCGTACAACACCGCTGCAAAATGGCATACTCTGTTGCATTTGAAAGTCTGGTCCCGCGGTCATATTGCTTCTGGAGCGAACTTTACTGCCGCTGTGGAAACAGCAACTAATCACATGTCAGTCGGCTGACTGCCAGCTTACCACTTGAGGTCTACTTGGAAATTCATGAGTGTGAACCCAATAACCTTTATGATGCAACTTCTAGAATTCAGGGTAAATTTGTAACCCGTGTAGTATCGTTTGATATGGTAGAGTAGAATACAGTATAGCATCGTGTAGCATGGTATAGTACAGTACAGTGTAGTAAAGTATCGTACAGTCTCGTCTAGTCTAGTCTAGTATAGCACAGTATAGTATCATGTAGTACCGTTTGGTATACTACAGTATAGTCTAGTATAGTCTTGTACAATGCAGCAAAGTATAGTATCGTTTACAGTACTGAACTCTCCTATACTCTACTTAATTTGCAGATTGAAACCCATGCACATACTTTTCGTCCTCCGGTCTTGAATGTCGTGAATAGCTCAGGGGGCAGCGGGAGCTGCCAAGGCAAGGCAACGCAATCACTGAGAGCCAAACGGCCCGGAAGTGCACCAGTGTCTTCAAGCTTCTACGTTGTCAGTGAGCATTTTCAGGAGGGTTGATTAAAACAGGGTGGCACCAGGTACTTGCTGGACGGAGCGGTAGCAGCTGCAGCAGCGACATAATAGTGATGACGATGATGGTGACGATGCTGACGATGATATGATGGCGGTGCTGGTGCTGGTGATGGTGGTGGGCTATAAGTCCCCTGACAGGGGTTATAACTATCGTTACCCTACTTATAACCCCACTTAGAACTACCCATGAACCCTAAACCTTATAATCCTATACCCTAAACCCTAAACCCCATAGAGCCCTTAAAGGAACCCCACTTATAACATGACCCATGAACCTCCAAGTTGAGCGAAGATCGATGCAGCCCTTGGGCTGCAAAGCTCACCTCCGGCAATCAAAGCCCGAAACGTCGTTGGTGCGGGAGTCTCCAGTCTTCCGGTCTCGGCTGTACCCGAAGAGCTGGATGGGTTTAGGGTTTAGGGTTTAGGGGATTAGGGTTTAGGGTTTAGAGTTTAGGGTTGAGCCTGAGTTGAAGTCGAAACCTTTTTAGCAGTAGTCATATGGCCTGGGGCATGCAACGCTGGTAATCAAGCAGACTGTTTTCTTCCGCTCCGACATAGCTCTTGCCCGTCGGCTGGCGTTGCGCCTGCTGGATCTTGGTTTTGAGGTCCAGGACGCCTGAGCACAAGCACGACCAAGCAGACCGGCCTGCCACAAAGCCAGGCTCTAAAGACAATGAAAAGAAGGCCGACATGTTGCAGGTCGCCCAGCATCCCGAACACACCATGATTCTGCCAGCACGTGAGAAAAGAGTCAGCAGGGACAGAACCCAAGCCGGCACTTCATGACTTGCTAACCTAGTAGCCGACAACATCCCAAAGTTCTAGAGCTGAGTCCAACCACGAGGTGGGCTGATCTGCTGCTCTTGAAGCCGTGTGGTGGTGGCGGTGGCAGTGACGAAAGTGTTGTTGGTGGGTGGTGTGCGAAATAACTGCCTATCGGCCATGGCACGTTCCTCCTCATCAAGGCTCTCCCAGGCGCTATCCAGCAGGTTCACAACCGAAAAGCCGCAAGCACGAAGGTATCTCCTGGGATGCTGTAATTGTAGGTTCGCGGGTCTGGGGTTGTGATTTGAGTTCATCAAGTTTCTGTTGCCTCGACTCACCCGATTGCAGATAACTATCGGGACTGAAGGAAGCCTGCGCTGCCTGTCTGTCTAAGAAACCCGATGCTGGTTCGTTAAGCCCTCCACTCTACACCCCTTCAGTCACAAGCACTAAACCCTAAACCTAAACCCTAAAAAGCCTGGACCCCAAAAACCAAAACAAGCAGCAAGTCCAGATCTAAATCCTCAAATCCTCGACGGACTTCCAGAACCGAGGTTTAGGGTTTAGTGCTTAGGGTTTTTGGGATTTTGGGGTTGTGGGTTTAGGGTTTAGGGTTGTGGGGTTTTGGGTTTAGGGTTTAGGGTGTAGGGTTTTGCCTTAACAACCAGAGGGATGTTTTCGTGCAGAGAAAGCCCCCGAAACGCACTTTGTACGTCTTCTCAAGGTTCCTATGACTACGGCTGAAGCTGTCTTCTAAACTTCGTGTTGCAGCATTTCCGTCGCTGGTGACCTTCAGGTGCACAACACTGGAGTCACAATACTGAATGAAAAGCTTGAGAGCTTCCTCTTGGTATGTAGAGCCGCAGACAAACGGAAAACCTAAACCTTAAAACATCCTAAAACCCTAAACCCGCAACCAAGCCCTAAACCCTGAAACGCCAGAAGCCTAAACCCTCAACCTCAGACACTAAGCCCTAAACGACAAGGTGCTGCTTCATCATCGTCTGCCCCAGCGGGTCCCCAGTCAGGAGATGCAGCGTGCGCGGGGCGCTGTGGTATTGGATAGCTACCTCAAACAGGGCACTCCTTTGAGGCTCTTTATACCTATACCCCCTTAAAACATTAATATCAATAATATGCA
Organism: Symbiodinium sp. clade A Y106; assembly: GCA_003297005.1. Lineage (NCBI taxonomy): Eukaryota > Dinophyceae > Suessiales > Symbiodiniaceae > Symbiodinium > Symbiodinium sp. clade A. Next base: position 109,533 of record BGNK01000813.1, on the reverse strand, counting down.
CAAAAACAGTAATATCAATAATATGCACAAAAATAGAAATAATTCGAAAGGAGACTATGGATACTGCAGGGTTTTTATGATAATGGTTAGAATAAGGGCGCAATGAAAGGGTCTGGAGAGTGGATTTAGGGGTCGTAGGGTTGGGCCAGGTTTTAGAGCTTGGGGGCTTGGAATTCTGAGGTTGTGGTCAAGGCCGTAGGGTGGGGGCGGCTAAGACTTCAGAGGTCCCCTCAGGACTTTGTGCCACAGGTACTTGGAGGATCATGAGGCTTGAAACGTAAGGTTATAATGGTTATAGGTATCTTAAGCGGGGGGTTATACGTGTTTGTAGCTTCAATTATAACCCTAGGTACTAAGTCCCACGACCCTTCAAGTATTCACTTTGTTTGGGCTTCCAGGTTCAGAACTGAAGATCTCGCAGCTTAGGAGCTTGAGATCTAGGGTCCATGGTTTGAGGGTTAGCGGTTTGGGAGGTTAGGGCTTAGGTTCTTGGTTCGGGTGCTTCAATTTTCGGTTTTGCATAAAGATCCCTACTTTGTCTCCTGTGGAAGGAGGGATGGGGAATTAATCAGGGGGTCCAAGTGTGCCTGAAGGTGCTGCCTTAAATAATGACCAAGCTGTTTCGTAGCAAGTAGTAATCACGGTACACGCTCGACAGTCGGATGGCACGCATGAAACACAAGCTCGCTTTCAGTCTCTTCGTCGGGAAGCTGCGTGTAATAAGATATTCTGCAGAAGTCTGATCCACTCGCATCTTTACACCCGCATTGCAGAGCAGCCTTGCGCAAAGATTTATAGCATACGTGTGAAAGCCCTCATCTGTGTAGACTAATCCCGAAACAGAAACCCCAAAATCCTGAAACCTAGGCTTAAAACTCCATTAAGCCTACGTGTGAAAGATTCCATGTTGCTGCCCAAAGTGCAGGCTTCGCCAAGCAGGCTTCCGCCGCTGGGACCAGGACATCCACCACATATCCGTCCACCTCTGCGTGAGCCTGCTCCCGATGGACTTTAGATTTTAGGGTTTAGGGCTTCAAGGCTCAGCAGTTGTTTAAAGCTTGTGGTACTGGGCTCATGGTGCAGGGCCCAGGGCATCAGGCTCAAGAAAACGGTGAGAGAAAGCAATGTTTTGTACTGCATGTCTTTGTTCTTGAGGTTTCAATGTAAGTCGTACAGCCGAACAATCAATCAATGTCAGCAGCAACGCGAGCTATTTTGCCAACAGAGGCAGCAGGAGCACCGGGACATCGCAGTCGCAGTGCTAGGTAGCAGCAGCAGAAGCAGCAGTTAGATCGGTAGCAGTGCCAACGATAGCAGTTGTCGTCCTCGTCCCCGTCCTCAGCTGTAGCTGTAGCTGTACTTGCAACTGACGTTGTCGTAGTCGACGTCGTACTTGTAGTCGTAGCCGTCGTTAGTCGCAGTCGTAGTGAAAGTCGTAGTCGTCGTTGTTGTCGTTGTTGTCGCAGCAGTCGTTGTTGTCGTGGTCGTTCGCGTCGTAGAAGTCGCAGTAGTCGCCATAATCGTTCGTCGTAGATGACGTCGTCGTAGCAGTGGCAACACAGCAGCAGCAGCAGCAGGAGTAGTAGTAGTAGTAGTAGTGGTAGTAGTAGTAGTAGTAGTAGTAGTAGTAGTAGTAGTAGTAGTGGTAGTAGTAGTAGTAGTAGTAGTAGCAGTAGTAGTAGTAGTAGTAGTAGCAGCAGCTACCAGTACTAGCAGTACTAGTAGAAGTAGTAGTACTACTACGACGACGACGACAACGACGACGACCAGTACGACAGCACAAGTGCAGTCTACCGGCCTCTCCACGCATACCCAGTGCATCCAGCGCTTTGCGGATTTCCTCCACTGGCTGTGTGGGTGCAGCAGCACGCCGCTGGAGCGCCCGGAAGTTCGGCTGCACGTAACTGAGGTATCTACCTCAAATGAGCATGTCGAAGATTGCACTCCACCCCTGCATCTAAAAACTAAGATTTCGTATGCTTTTGATGGCCAGGCTTGATGCGAAACCGCTCACCTTGAAGGTTCAAGGCCACAAACGGCAGCTGAAGCCAAGAACCCGAAGCTTCACCCGAGCTGCCCAAACCCTCAGGATCAATCTCCGGAAAGTGGGTCTTGATGTCCTCAGGGACTCGGCTGCAGCGCTGTTGCGACATGTTGCTAGGGGCTCGACACCCGGCACTCCAAGCCGGAGACCCCGGAAGCCCCGAAAGCTGAAATTCTTCGAGTTGGCATGTTGGAGCTGAGGGAGCTGCCTTTGGTTTTGAAGTTGGGATATCGGTGCATGGCAAACGATGCTGCTGATGATGATGGTAGTGGCGCTCACGATGATGACGATAGTCTTCACAATAATGCTTTCGCATTAGTTCAATGTGAGTAGTAGTTCATGCGGCTACTGCGACGGCTGCTGGTGCAACTGGTCCTGCTATGGCTACGACTACTACTACGAGTACGGCTGCAGGTATATAAGACTCCTCGGACTCGGACTAGGACAGGGACTGCAACTACGACGAGGATTAGGACTACGACGACGACAACCAGAACGACCACCTTCACCACTACCACGACCCCGGCCACTGCCCCTACCACGACCATACTACTGCTGCTACCGTTACCACTACCACAGCCACTATGACTGCTACTACTACTACTACTACCACTACTACCACTACTACCACTACTACTACTACTACTACTACCACTACTACCACTACTACTACTACTACTACTACCACTACTACTACTACTACTACTGCTACTACTACTACTGCCACCGCTACAACTGCTACAGCCGCGACCGTTCGAAATAGCAGCACAACATCCCAAATCGCCAGATCAGAAACCAAAACTCGCCGGAATGCCTCTGGTTCCACGCACCCCAAATTTCTCGGAGCCCAGAACCTAAACGTCTTCAAGACCTGTCACCCTTCAGCCAGGCGGGTCCAGAAGTGCCGGGCACAGCATCGCACCTCGATTCGGGTGGATTTCAAGTTTCGGAAAGGCAAGTATAAGGACACCTTGAAGTGAAGGGGTGCGCAATTCAAAGCGCAGGCATACCGGTTTATTCCTATGACAACTTCACTAGCCATCACAGCCATCTTTGTCCTGCAGGCTCTCTGCCGCCCAGGAACAACGTGCATTCCCGGCCACGGTGCTTGGCGACAGGACGCCCAAGAGAGCCTGGACCAAGCTCATTCGACCTTCTTGTAACGACTTTCTAGTATCAGCATACGGCAGTCATCGCGCTAGCATTACCGGCGACGATATCTTCACTGTCATCCTTACAATCACCATCTTCACAATGCTCATCTCCCTTATCGCGTGCATCACCAATTCCCATCAGGATCATCACGACAATCGTCCCTAATTACCACCAAATCATGGAAATCATCGCAGCAGCACCAGGGGTCGTATGCAGAAAAAATGGTAACATAGCCATAGAGGCGTCGTCGTCGTAGTAGCAGCAACAGCAACAGTCGCAGTAGGAGTAGTAGTAGTAGTAGTAGTAGCAGTAGTAGTAGCAGTAGTAGTAGTAGTAGTAGTCGTAGTAGTAGTAGTAGTAGTAGTAGTAGTAGTAGTGCTAGCACTAGTACTAGTACTAGTACTACCACTACTAGTACTTCTGCCGCTAGTACTAGTACTAGTACTAGTACTAGTACTAGTACTAGCGGCAGAAGCACTAGTAGTGGTAGTTCTAGTACTAGTACTAGTGCTAGTACTACTACTACTACTACTACTACTACTACGAGTGCTAGTAGTAGACTAGTACTAGTAGTAGCAGTAGTAGTAGTAGCAGTAGTAGTAGTAGTCGTAGTAGAAGTAGTAGAAGTAGTAGTAGTAGTAGTACTACTACTACTACTAGTAGAAGCAGCAGTGGTAGTATCGGCAGGAGTACTATAGTAGTACTAGTACCAGTACTACTAGCACTTGCAGTAATGGTCGTGGTCGCGGTAGGGGTAGTGGTAGTGGTAGCGGTAGCGGCCGTGGTCGTGGTCGTGGTAGCGGTAGTGGTAGTTGTTGCTGTTGTTGTTGTAGGAGTAGTAGGGGCACTAGGAGGAGGAGCGGAAGGAGTCAGTGCAGAAACAGAGCTGCAGTTGCACTTTTTGTTGCAAAAGAAATAGAAGCAGTGGCAGCAGGATTGTTAGCAGCAGCAGCGGCAGCAGTAGTGCGCAGCACTCTGAGCAGCAGCATCAGCAGGTTGGTTATGCATAGAGGCACAGGGTCACGATATACCTCCACTCCAGACGACTCAGCACATGGAGCCCATTGCACCTTGAAGAAGTGGGGATCTCTGTGGCGCAGTGCGCAATAGGCCTTGCAATGCCGAGTGCTTGAAAAGCATGACTTCAGAATTGCATTTGGTCTGTCATTGAGCAGCAGCAGCAGCAGCAGTGTCATCCTCGCAATCGTAGCAGCCTGAATCTGCGGTTCCCTAATATTGGTATTGTGTCGGGTCTCAACGGCCTTGAACTGAGTGAAGGGCCTCAGGGTTGTGGAGCCCCAGCGGGCTTCGGCTGCGAAGTACGGTATGTGCGTTTGAACTTCAGGGCTGGGCCAAGGGTTTGAAAGATACTTGATTACCGACCTTTGAATTTCTGCCCCTGGGCTCCGTCTTAAGGCTTAGAGCTGCAACGCATAGAAGCCGTGCGACCGAGACAGGTCAAACAAAGCGAACACCGTCCAGTACAGCTACCTAAAACCCCCTGGAGCGTCAGCTTCGCTGTTCGCCAACCCGACCATAAACCCTGCCTTCAAAACTCCCCAAAAACCCTTAACCCTGAACCCTAAACCATAAACCGTTTCAAAACCCCTGCATGGCACCCAAAGGAGGTCGCTGACGGCTGGGGCGGTGAGCTGTGGGAGGCACTCGAGGAGGTCGACCTGAGCCTCCTGGAAACTCCAGTACCCCGTAACTAAGGAATATACCTTAAATCATATTAGTGTTCCTGGTATAATTTAAGGTATGATCCGCAATTCAAGGATTTTGGAGTCTGTAGGTCCCTCCCCAACGATTGAGAGCTTTCCTTGCTGTAACCTATACACCCCTTAGAACCATAATACAAACAATTGTTGTTTTTTTCATATTCTCTTGGGTTGTATATACATAATTCCTAAGGAGTCTATAGTAACACTCAGCACCTTATTCTAGTGATTAACGCCCCTATATATGTTGGCGTTACAGGTTCATAGACGATTTAGGGTTCAAAGGTGTTTGGGGAGCTCGAGGCAGAGGGCTGGGTATCCGGGGAAGATCCGTGATAGGATTTCAGGTAGCAAGCCGTAACATGTTGCTTTCGACATTGGTTTAGGGCTCTGGATCTAAGCCCAGAGAACCCAATACCTTCTGTTTAAGGAATAAATATACCTTACACCATAATATACCTGCGATGTCTGCAATCCAATTCGAAGAATGGCGGCCCCGTCAGCTGTTTTGAGAGAGAATGCAGGGCTCTGAAAAGCCCGAATCAGAAAACCCAATAGCCCAGAAACATCTCAGATTTTAGAGTTTAGGATTTAGGGTTACAGGGTTTAGGGGTTTTAGGGTTTAGGCTTTATGAAGACCCTACCCAGAAGGACGCATGAAACTTCTAAACCCCTTTCAAACGCCTGCAAAGCAACAGAATCATGCCTCTAAAGCGACATATAGAAACGGCAAGAATTACAAACCCTGAAACCCTAAACCCTGAACCCTAAACCCTGGAAAACCTTGAACCCTTCGAAGAACACTTCTCGTCTGCAAGACGTTGGCGCGACCACTTGGATTCTTTCGGCTGCCCGGGTCCCAAGTGACGTGCTCAGAGCTGGAGGAATGTGGGTAGTTCTCTAAATTAGGGTCCCTTTTGAGGTCCTCAATATAGTACGACACCCTTCTAGAAAGGGACCCTAAAAGGGACCCTCACCCAGAGAACTACCCATGTCGAGTTTCGAATTTCTGGGCTTTGTCCACTCTCAGGGTCCTTTGCCAAGGCTGGGCCAAGACGGACCGTCGCGAAGCTCCAGAGCAGAGTGGACATCTGATCGGCGGGGAACTGCGGGCACTTCTCTAAGCCTGGGCGCAAACTTACCGTGTCTGGCCAGGGCTTTGGTAACAGGAGTCGTTGCAATGGATAGTGAAGATCAGAACGAAAACAACGATAGTCAGCACGCAGCTGTCAGAATCAAACTTGGAGGAACTGCTATTATTGTTTATAGTTGTATCAACATCATAGCATCATCTTCTGCATCAGTAGCAGCAGCGCCATTGAGCCGTTCACTCCTTCATAGTTGTTGCTGGCAGCAGTAATGGAGGCATGAAGTACAGGCCGAAGAACAAGACTAAAGCAAACAGCAACACTGTTTGGGCATGGCAATGAGGAATTGAATCTTGAAAATTTTTCATCCAGCAGAGTTTCGGACAACTTGGACAACACTAGCAGGCTTGGGCGGATAAATAAAGTCCAGACAGAAACCTTACGATGGGAGAGTCGCGAAAACTGCGCAAGTCTGCGCAGCCACAGTTGGCAAAGATGGAAAGCCCAAACGGAAAGCGCTGTATTCTGGCTCTGCCCGTAGAGCTTTGCAGCAAAAGCCACCTTTCTCTACAACAGCAGTTTCCAAAAGCTCGGACACCTGTGCTATGAAATTGCAACTGATCCCTTGTGATTGGCTTCCTCATGCAAAGCCCGCCCCCAAAACCCTAAACCCCGAAAACCCTAAACTCCCAAAACCTCTGAACCCCAAAGCCCCCAAAACCTAAATGCCCAAAACCCTAAACCCCTAAACTTTCCCAGGGGCAGGCCCTCTGAAGCACGGAGAAGAGCTCCGGAGATCCCACATGTGCTAGGCTGTAAGCGAGCACAACCTCAGCCAGGATGAGTCTACATTTTCAGGGTTTTGTAAGGGACCCATAAGAGATCCTTTAAGGGTTCATTCAAGGGTTCCTTTAAGGGACCCATGAGGGGATGAGTCGAGGCTTTCAGGGTTCAAAAAGGAGCCAATAGGGGTTCCAGGGTTTTCGGGGTTCTATAAAAGATCCATAAGCCTTCTAGAGGGGATGAGTCTAGCTGTTAAGGGTTTAGGGTTTGGGGTCTGCCAGGGCTCTGGAAGGGATCAACAAGGCTGTAAGAGTGTATGGTTCAATATAGCGGCCGGACTAAAAGTCGATGCGACCGTCGCCTTCGGAGTGGCATCCTTCTAATCTCACCATCGTGGCCCTGTAGCTGCTCCCGTAGTTTCTACTCACGGTGCACATTGCTTTGCTATGGGTGGCAGAAGTAATACTTTTATCATTTGTAATCCACGCTCTGATTCCACAACGGTCACGATGACAAATATCAAGTTCTCGATGAGCCACTGTCTTCATGATTATCGCATCATCAACATGGTAGCATCATCATCATCCTCGCCAATCCTCCTCATCATCATCATACAATCATCATCATACAATCATCATCACAAACCTCATCATCAACCTCACCATCATTGCTGTCATCACTACGGCTCGTGAGCTTAAAGCCTCAAGTGCTCATCCTTAGCCAGGCTGCAGAGACCAGGTCCCGTGGAATCAGACCACCGAGACGTCTCCTCAGTCAGGCTCCACCAGTGACTCCACCAGTATAATATAGTATAATAGCATGTAGCACCATATTACATAATATAAAACAACAGACTATAGTCTAATATAGTATCAGAAAATAAAAGAGAAAATATCTAGTGTCCTGTTGTCTGATATAATATGATATTGATGATGGCTGTGATGACCTTAGCTTTGAGGGTGCCGATGGTGGCGGTGATGATGGCGATGAGGATGCTGGCAGAGACGGTGCTGCTGGCAGTGGTCAGGATGATGGCAAAGATTGTGCTGCTGTCAGTCGTGCTGATGCTGATCGCTGGTACGTTTCTGGTCATGATAGGAGTAGCAGTGGCAGTCATGACTATGGTAATGGTCGTTGTGGCAGCAGTAGCAATAGAACGAGCAGTCGCAACAGAAGGAGCAGCAACAGCAGTAGTAGCGGGCAGTGACAGTGGCAGTAGCAGCAGCATTAGCACTTGCAGCAGCGGTAGCCTAGGTGGCCGTCGTAGTCGCAACAGCAGCTGCAGGAGTAGAGCAAGTGTCACGAGCTCGACAGTCGTCGATACGTTAGGACGGAGAGCAGGCCCACATCATGTAGGCAGGGGCCCAGACGATCGGGACTTGGGGTTCTTCCACAGTTGTAATGCTATACTGTAGAACATATGCTTCTCACACTATATTACATCATATTGGCTCATATTACACTTTATTAAAAACATATATACTGAACTGTATTAAATGATATCAGATTTTGTGTTGTTACATTATGTCATGGGGCCGAGTCACACGACAAGGGTCTCCGCGTCGGTCAGCAGCCGGCGGTCCACAAAGGGAGCTCTCACCAGTTTTGGCATTCGGACAATGCCGTCGGACACAACAACAGGTTCGGAGTCGTCCCAGAAACGCAGTTGCCCAGAAAGTGCCCGACCGGAGTTCAGCAGGCACGAAGCCAAGCTCCCGAGTGACAGTGCTTTGAAAGACCTTGCCAGGGCTGTAGCGACAGGATCACTCGGCAAACAAGCGGCAGATTCTGCTCTGACTACCACAAACACTGCTGTGAAAGCCCTGAATCCGAAAAACCAAAACCCTAGACCCTCAAGCCCGAACCAGTGGAGAAAACCTTCGAAACGAACTGCCCGACCTCAGCACCCCGTCGTGGAGATCCAGAAAGAGCTTCATGGGCATGTACCGGGTCTTGGCGAACGCCCATATAGCCTGCACGAGCTCGGTGCGAGGGAGGCGTAACATCTTGGGACCGTGTGACTTCAGGGATGACGGAATAGTTACATGTGCTTTGCCTATCAGTCGGCATGGTATGGGTGAGAATACAAGATCCTGTCCTTTCTGATTTAATCAACATGGTATGATGGAGTACTACATCGTAGTGCGTGAATACTCAGAAACCGAGGGCACAGCGCTCGGGCGTGCTTGGAACTGATCTCAAGCACCACACCATGAGCACTAGCCACTACACAAATCTTCATTCGTTCCACGACGTTTTGGACATGGCATGAGGGTCATGACGACCTTGCTGCTGATGCTGTGGGTCATAACCTATCCGTTGACGATGTTGATGTTGTTTCTCCGGTGCTTTCTCAAAACTGTAGCACACACAGTATGTCTTAGTCTGTGCGTTGTTGACGTGATTGTTGGTGGAAATTTGGGTGGGGCCCCGACGGCCCTGCTACACTAACAGCGACCACAAACGTCAGCTCGAGAAGAAGCACGAGGAAATCCACTCAACAGTTGCATGATGCACATACTTTGAGTTCCTGGTGTTTGAACATGGATTTCGCACCATGTGCACCGCGTGTTTGGTGCTGTCTTTGCTCAAAGAATTTGCAATGTTATTTTTCCTGGTGCTTGCAATTGCGAAGTTGTGTGCCCTTTTGTGATCCCGGCTTCACGTTCCAACTACTTCAGCTAATCATCCTTGACATGCTGCTGCTCGACTTTGTACCTGCGCTTGGCAATGGGTGTCTCTGGCTTTGCGGTATTATTGTTCAACGAAAATACTAATTTGCGCTTCCTTCTTCCGGTATGAGGTTACTTGAATTTTAAAGCGTGGCACGGGCTTATATTGACTTCCTGATGCTCCGGAGTAGCAGGCAGAGGGTTTGCGGCACTGCTACCAGTAGTAGGCGGGGGGCGGACCCAAGTGGAAGTGGTGATGCTCGTGCTGGGGATTGTTGCATTTCGTGGTGGTGGTGGTGGTGACAGTGGTGGTGACAGTGGTGGTGGTGGTG
>BGNK01000813.1:32974-99672 GCA_003297005.1 Symbiodinium sp. clade A Y106 | reverse complement strand
GCTGGCAGTGGCGGCCTTCGTTGTTTACATGAGGACACCCCGTACAATCTTGGGTAAGCAGCTGACTTATCAGCTTGAGGGTGCAGGCTTAAACTAGCCGTTCTGCATTCATGCCCATGTGTTCCGTGCTGTTGGAGAATACCCTCTAGATGCTCTACCCACGCAGGCAGAATAGGACCACACGCCCTACAGCTATACCTAAGACAGTCCAGCCTGCAAATCACTGAAACACAGAAGCGAGAAGGATTGAACTGCCCCGAAGCATCCCAGACATCTGGAACCCCAGGCCACCTACACTGGACCTACAGCCTGCAAATCAATGAAACACAGAAGGGAGAAGGATTGAACTGCCCTGAAGCATCCCAGACATCTAGAACCCCAGGCCACCTACACAGGACCTACACACCAAGAAACAAAACCGTACATCTTAAATCAGAATGCAGTTATCCGTAAATCCCAAATCCCACACCCGCCACCCTGCACCTAGAACCTTTACAATGACCATTATAGAAGCCCTGATGGGACCCTATCCTGACTATTAAGGGCCCTATATTAACACCTATACTAAACTTTGTTAAAACCTATAAGACCCCATAAAATCTACGCAAAACTTTACAAGAAACACGACACATGCTGTGAAAAGCAAAAGCTAAGCGGCCATTCAAAACCAAAAACGTTTCAGGGACCCTAAATTCAACCCGTATGGGAACCCAGATTAAACGTTCTATACCCAAAAAAAGCTATTTCAAGAATTAAGCCCCCTATCAGAGCAGCCCCAATCAAAGTTCTATAAACCCTCTTCGGACTATTGAGGCACCTAAAACCCTCAACCCAAAACTTCCGAAATCCTAAACCCCAAACCCTAAACCTGTCTCAGAATAGCCTGTGCCATCTCCTCCGCAGTTAAATCGCTGCTGGCAGACCTGAAACGACTGCTCGGGATCAAGTTATTGCGCTTTTGGGGCGGAGGGCTACAGTTTAGGGGATAAGGGTGGTAGAGGCTTTTAGGATTTTGGGTTTAAGAGTTTTGGTTCCAGGGTTTCGTGGCTTAGGATTTTGAGGTCTTGGGGTTTCGAGCTTCGGGCTTAGATTCAAAAGGTGCATCTCTGATTGGGACTCTGGCTGTGCTTGGAAGAACATGGGACTTAGCAAGTGAGCGTATACGTACCTTAACTAGGGTTGTACGTATGTACGACTATATTTAGCGTATTTGCAACCCTAGTTAGTAAGTCCCAGGATCCTTCAAGTAACTACAGACATCAAGGCAACCCGGAGAAAGTAAACAAGGACTTCGGGGTTGCCAGGTTTATGCGGCTTTTCGGATTCAGGGTTGAGGGTTTAGAAATCGGGGTTTTGGATTCAGGGTGTAGGCTAGGCTTTAGGGTCAGGCACGAACAGGTCGGAGGGAGGGAGCGAGGTGAGGGGATGAGGAGACCGTGTGCTCTTGAAAGGAAGGGTCTAGGCTTCGGTAATCCCTGGGCCGCTCACCTGCATCTTTGGACTCCTATTGATGCCCAAATTGGGGACGGCATACGCGCAAGCATAAGCACAGCCAGAGCAACCATGTCAGTAATCGTCGGCCGCCACCATGAATGAAGGGCATCATGGTCATCACCACCACCTCTGCCGTCATGTCATCGCCGGCATCATCGCCACCAGCATCATCATCATCATCGTCGCCGCCATCGTCGTCATCTCCGCTATTGTCATCTACAATCCCTGCAATGATTCCATTCATCTGACACACTATGATGGCGCTCCGTCTACGAGGCTGGACAGGAAACAAAGCAGTGACATCCTTCTTGGCAAGATGAAGAAGGTACGACTTCCTGCAAGCTCAAACTTTGCGAAAACTCGCGTCTTCAGCCTCATTCAAACATAATCCCAGGACGGATGTCGGGTTTCCTGTGCCTTTCAAAGCCCAGAACAAGTGCAATCGAAAATTTAAAGACCCCGTGCATTCAACGAACTCGACAGAGACATGGAGCATCTTCTGCGTCGCAAACCACCAAACCAGAGAAAGACACGCGTGAGCAAGGCTGAGCCCCCTTTGGATAACGAGCCCTCTAAGTCTGCAGACTTGATGCAAACTCGGAGCTTACCCTGTCACATGAAAGGCCTCTTTCTCTCCTTTCAACAACTGTAAACCTATTTCTTCCGAAGGCCGGCCACTCGTTCTGTTTGAAGGTGCTGGGTTCTTGGGGTTTCGGAAGTAGAATTTGACGACTTACTCGGGCCAAGGGAGAAAAAGCACAGAACCGTCTTCACTCAAAAAAACTCAGCAAGCTCTAACCTCATGGCGTTCCATCGTCTAGAAATCACCCTCAACCCGCCCTGATCCCTGAACGGTTTCTCTCTACAGCTGAGGCCAAAAATGCCTAAAACCCGAAAGCCCCCATAGAACCCTTGGGCCCATGAGGAATCCCTAAAGACACTCCTGAAGGAACCTCTTTACCCCAGAGACTCCAAAACCCCCTTTATTAAGGAATTTACCTTAAATCGCATTAGGGTTCCTCTCATAGTTTAGGGTATGCTCCCTAATTCAGGGGTCTCCTAAACCCTAAACCCTAAACCCCTAAACCCTAAACCCTAAACCCCTAAACCCTAAACCCTAAACCCCTAAACCCTAAAACCCTAAACCCCTAAACCCTAAACCCTAAACCCCTAAACCCTAAACCCTAAACCCCTAAACCCTAAACCCCTAATCCCCTAAACCCAAGGTATGTTCCTTCATTAAAGGGTCTCTGGAGTCTCTGGGAACTCGAAGCCGAAGGCACCGAATCGGCGCAGCTGCTAAGCAGAAGGTCGAAGAGAAGAGCTGCTCGCCTTGGGAAGGGCTAGGGTTTAGGGCTGAAGGGTTTTAAGGGGCTTAGGGGGTTTAGGGCTTAAGGGTTTAGGGCTTAAGGGTTTAGGGATTAAGGGTTTAGGGCTTAGGGGTTTAGGGATTAAGGGTTTGGGGCATAAGGGTTTAGGGCTTAAGGGTTTAGGGTTAGGGTGCTAAGAGACTTAGGGTTTAGTGTTTAGGGCTTAAGGGTTTAGGGTCTAGGGCCCTAGGGTTTAGGGTTAGGGTGCTAAGGGACTTAGGGTTTAGGGCTTAAGGGTTTAGGTTCCAGGCTTTGGGGTTTAGGGTTTAGGGTTGAGGGGTTTTTCGGGCTTTGGGCGTTTTTTCCACGAGCTCTGCAAGCGTTCTATCAGAATTCTGTAAGAGTTTTCTTGACGAGTTCAATGCATGTTGTTTTTTTTGAAGTCTTTATACAAGGATACAAGAGCTCCACGAAAATCTAATGCCTTGGTTTAGGATTAAGACTTTAGGGGCTATGGAGTTCTATTCTTTGCTGGATGTGATGCCAACACTGACAAGCAGTATCTTGAGAGGCTGAGACATGCCTATTACACAAGATGTGACGAAGAATGCTGATGTATAACCAAATCCGAAACTCTACAGCCTAATCCCTAGACGCAAAGCCGTGAAAAGGGTATCACCTCATGCATGGCTTAGCCAAGGATGTGATCGCTTCCTTGTGGACCTTAGACCCTGCTTTGGAGGTTCATGGGTAGGTATCAGTGGGCATAGAAGTAAGGCAACTACAAGTATGGCGCATATTAGGGGACTTATGACCCCACTCAAAACCATGAACCTACAAGTGGACCCTGATTACACCCAAAATCTTTCAGGCAGCCGCAGCACAAGGGGTATGGGATTTAGGGTTCAGGGTTACTACCTTCAAACGGAGCTTGTCGAGGCAAAACTAAAAAGCACATCAAGCCGAAACCACCCCCAACCTTCCCCATCGCTGCAATACAGTCGCCAAATCCAACGACCAAGTACAAATTTCTATGAACAACCGCAGGACGAAAAAAAACACAACAACCCCTGCAACCCTGTCGTTCTGTTATGCGAACCCTTGCAAAGCCTACAAAAATCTACAATAAGCAGCACTCCCCTAAACCCAGAACATTCCACCCTATATGCCTGCTCCCTCAAACCCTAAACCCTAAACCCTAAACCCTAAACCCTAACCCCCCCCCTTGCCAGTCACAGAGCAGTCAGCCCGCCGCTCGCGCGCAGACTTTGACCGACTCCTCCCCACGGAGGGTCGGGGGGCCTTAACGCCCGTAATAAGGGCCTAACAGGGCTTATTCAAGGAAGTATAGTCCCCTACTCCTCCCCGGTGTGGGAGTTTGCTGTTGGGCGACTGAGTTTAGAATTTAGGGTTTAGGGTTTAGGGGTTTAGGGTTTGGGGGCCTTCCGCCTCAAGGTATGAGGTTTGATGCATTTCGGCGCAGGAGCTATTCAAAGGTCTGGAAATCCTCTCGAGGAAAGAAGTATATACAAGGGTTACAAGTGTCTTCTTCAGTATCTATTCTCCGGTTTCCTTTCATTCTGCGGCGTTGCAATCATTCTTGGGCCAGGCTCCCTTGCCTTCTTTCGCAGTGGTATATTGGTCCAAAAGCTCGTTCAATGATTGCTTCGATTCGGCATCCTGCTTGCTGGGGACTCGCATGGCTTTTCAACCAGTCGAGGTTATGCTCATTCCGGCTTTGGGGGGCAGCAACATAGATCATCACTGCCATCACACCGAACAAGCCGGGGATGATGATGATGACGACGATAACGATAACGATGACGATGATGATGATGATGATGACGATGATGGTGATGATGATGATGATGAAAACAATAATAACAAGGATGACAGTTTCCTCATCCAAACTGTTGTCCTCGCCACCACCATCATGCTCGTCTTCGTGTTCGTGCTCGGCATCCACGTCCATCAGCAGCAGCAGCAGCCGCGGCAGCAGCAGCAGCTGCTGCTGCGTAGGGTGTAGGGCTTAGGGCCGTTTAGAGTCTTGGGGTTCAGGGCTTGACCACACGTTCATGATGTAATCGTCATCGATGCGAATGAATCAAAGACAACAGCTGACGACACATCGACGATGTCGGCGCTGGCAGCCCACGTTATTATCTTGAGGCTTACGATCTAGTGACTTGCGGTCAAGACCAAAACATGCGTTCTCTTCTTCAATAGCTTAACTAGTTCGTTTTTATGTTGCGGCGCAGATTACCAGTATCTTGAGACGGCTGCCCGATGCCGTAACGACTCATTGCTCAACTCAAGCGTATATCCGAATACTGAGCCGTGAACCCTAAATCCAAAGCCCTAAACCGTGAACCAGAACTCGCAGAACCTCTCTCAAGCTCCTCCATAGCGCCAGTGCCCGCAGGGTGGCTACCAGATTCGATGCTGACATATCCTCGAAATGCTCGAGAAGACAAAACACTCAGAAGATGAACATCATGATCGCCATGCGAAGATTACCTTACCACAATCGCAGGATCAGAACCGTAAGAATAGTGACTACAATAACACCACCCTAAACCCTAAAACCCTAAACTCTAAACCCTTGAGGTCGAGGGTTATGCTCCTGAGTTTCTCGATGTTTCTCGCATACACAAGTCCACTACAGTCCTGGCATGGAGGGCAAAGTAACATCACAGGGAAGTCCTTATTATAGGTATTACGGCCCCCTACCCCCCTACCCCCTACCCCTCTAAGGGTCTCTATGATAACATCTGCCTCATGTTCAAAAGCTGGTTTCGGGATCCTAGACGAACAAGAACATAGGTTCACCTGATTTCGATACTTTGGTTCACAACAGGTTTTAACAGTAGGCGCTGAAGCCTTCTCCGTATGCCAGCATCGTCCTCAAGAACATTCTACTTCCCCGATGCTAGAAACATAAATCAGAACATAAATCGGAATTGCCTTAAGCACTTGATCCACGCTGTGCCTTGCAACACAGACCTGAGAGTGGTACCCCTATAGCATCCTTGCAGTATCTTATAGTACCCTTGCAGTGTCTTGTTGCACCCTTAAAGTATCTTACAGTAACCTTATAGTATCTTAATACTTCCCTTATAGTATCTTACAGTAAACTTCTACCCTAAACCCTAAACCCTAAACCCCCTCAACCCTAACCCTAAACCCCCAGCACCCCCTAAACCCTAAAAAGCCTAAACCCTAAACCCCTAAAACCCTAAACCCTAAACCCCCTAAACCCCCTAAACCCCCTCCCCGGAGTGCCTTCATCGTCATGGCTCCGCTGCCGAAGCACAGCACCTCCATGATTTGCTCCATGAAGTCCTAAGAGGTTGAGGGCTTTTGGGGCTTTAGGCTTTAAGGTTCTAGCCTTAGGGTTTAGGGTTTCATGACTTGCTCCATGAAGTCCTAGGAGGTTGAGGGCTTTTGGGGGTTTAGGGTCTAGGGCTTAGGGTTTATGGTTTCGGGTTTCGGGTTTAGGGGTTTTGGGGCTTAGATTTTAGCGTTCTGGGTTTAGGATTTGCGGTTTAGGGTTTAGGGTTCCTCAGAGGTTATAGTATTTTGGGGTTTAGGGTCCTAAGGCTAGGTCCAGGGCTTCAGCGTTGGATGGGGGGGCTTGGTGTTTAGGGTCAGCGTAGGGCCTCTTTCCTGCTGCTGCGGATAACAACAGCTTCTGCTCGGTATGTTTCAGAGCAGTGCTGTTGGGAGAAAATGCTGCACAGACCAACGTACGGGACTATGAGCTACTTCAGGGTATCTGGACCCTTCTTTCGGTCTGAGGCTCATCTTCAAGCGAAGTTCGTGAAGTGTCGGTCCGAACAGAAATCCTGGCACATGTCTGGACAAACTCAAAAACCGTCAGCGGTGGATTGCGCGAGTCGGCTAGGGCTACCTGAGCTCCTGCTGCCCAGAGTCGGTAGAAACCTCACCGGGCCATTCGGAATAGGCCACAACGACCTTCGTGAGCTCTGCTGCATCAAAGTAGTTCAGATTGGCAGCCACTGTCGGACAGAAGCCGATCAGAAATGCCTGACAGATGGCGTCGTCGCACAGAGCAATCTGCTTTCCAGTACTGCCGCCATAGACCCTAAACCCTAAACCCCCAAACCCCTCAACCCCAAACCCCAAACCCTACACCCCCAAACCCTAAACCCTAAACCCCCAAACCCTAAACCCTGAACCCTAAACCCCCAAACCCTAAACCCTAAACCCCCAAAAACTGAACCCTAAACTTTAGGCTTTGGGCCTTGAGGCATATCTTTCGGGCTTCGGGCTTCACGAGCAATGCTGGGATCCTGCAGCTCCATCTCTTGCTGGAAAACCCCCTAAGAAAATGATACAGTGGCTTCTTCATCAGGATCATCCGATCCGTATCATACTTCAGGACCCTAGAGAAGGGACCCCTTGGCCTAGACCGTTAAGCTAAGACTTTTATCCAAGCCTTCTCTGCAGAACCCACGGTTTAGGGTTTATAGAAATTGTATAGGGTTTGGGTCCGGGGTTTTGAGCGAAAGTTTTGACCGAAACGTTTTGACCGAAACGTTTTGAGCGAAACGTTTTGTTTTTTGCTTTCATAGTTTGATTTTGGGAGTCGGCTGGGCTGGGGTCGGGCTGGCTGGGGTTGGGACTGGTTCTGGAACCGGGACTGGGCTGGGCTGGGCTGTGGGGGCTNGTCTGGGAGGGCATGTGGGGATTTGCGGGCGCCTGGTTAGAGTTTAGAGCTTGTAGGGTTCAGGATTATGGGGCTGGGGCGGCTGGGGCTGGGTTCTGCCCACACGTTTAATGAAAATTCGAAACTAACGAAAATGTCATTCGAAGCGAAATTCACACAATTTCTATTTATCCTGCTCTTGAGGGTTTAGGGATTAGGGTTTAGGGTTTAGGGTTTAGGGTTTCGCTGCCTTCGGCTTGTGCGGAGACCTTGAAAAGGAGGTCACAAGGGAGGCGACCTGCTCGGCGGAGAAGTGCTGGGCGGCCTGGAGACTCCTGAGCTCGGGGCTGGAAATACGGTTCAGGGTTTGGGGCTTAGGATTTAGGGTTTAGGGTTTAGGGTTCAGTCAGGCTTTGGGGTTGCAGGGCTTCGCGTTTAGGGTTTTAGGGGTTTAGGGGCTAGGGGCTAGGGGTTTAAAGCATTGGGAATTAGAGCTTGGGGTGTGGCAATACGGTTTCGGGTTTGGGCCGTTTGGGCTTGAGGGTTCAGGATTCGGGTTTGTGGTTTGGGTTTTAGGTGGTTGCAGGGCTTTTGGGTTTTCGGGTGTTGGGCTTTAAGGTTTAGGGTTGTGAGGTTTAGGATGAAGGTACGGGAGATAGAAGATAGGAATCGGCTTACCGTAGATGGTCCGTACATGTGTAGTAGATGGCAGATACGAGCCGCTGACCCAGTTCTAGCCAGTCCCTTTTTCTGCTGCCCCTGTCCAGCCTTCCGGTGATCTTTATCTTTTACAGCCGTCTCAACCCTAAACCCTAAACCCCTAAACCCGAAACCCTAAACCCTAAACCCTAACAAACTTTTTTTTAATAAGGCCCTTTTCCAACTGCTTCGGGGGAGCCCGCTTGCAGGAGCCTTCAGGACCCAAGCACTGCACCCCTCAACTAAAGACCAAAGCCAACTGAGGCTCCTGCTCGCAGTTATAACTTCAAGAAGATACCAAGTAACCACCACATACTTTGCCGAAATGGAGGGTTTAGGGTTTAGAGCCTAGGGTTTAGAGTTTAGGGTTTGGGGATTCTCAGAACGCAGACAAAGGCGAGGCTCAAGTGGATCAACTCCTGGAAGAGGACTCGGCTGCCGCATCCCACGCCCACGAAACTCTCAGCGACGCGCGGGATGTCCTCGAGGTTCACAGACGGCAGCTCCTGGGTTCTTGTTAAGGAACTTAGACTAAGTTATCATAAGAAGGGATTTAATAAAGAATCCACTATGGTCACTAAGAACTACGTTGTCAGAAGGAAGTCATATGATTTACTGAAGATCCCACTGTGGTAACTTAAAACTAAGTTGTCATAAGAAGGAAGTCGTATGCTTTACCAAAGACCCCAGTATGATAAGTTTTATTTAGTTCCTCAACAAGCACCCAGGCTCTTGAATCAAGCGGGGCTCCACGATCTTGAACAGGTGCTTGTCGTTCCAGGTCATATGATGCAGGACATGGACTAGGTCCGGCAACTCACGCGCAGCGTAACGATTCAGCTTGAACAGCACATCCTTGAAAAGAAGCGGGGCAGGGCCGAAAGAAGCTTCTTGTTCGTGGAAACTCGGTTCATTAATTTCCCCAAACAGAAAACCTTAAACCCAAAACCCAACACAAGACCGGTGCCTTTAGGATGGCGATGAAGTCAGGATCGTTGAACAGCGCCTTCCTTGCAGACAGTGCATCGTTTTCATGCTCCAGCTCCACCTGCGCGGCGGGCTTTGGCATCTCTGCCGGGGTGTAGCTTTAGGACTGCGAAAAAAAGGATCATTCCTTACCTTACTGTCGTTAGAACGTCCCGGAGAGCCCAATACCCCTTAATAAAGGAATATAGCTTAAATCATAATATGAAGCCCTACATAATTTAAGCCATATTCCTTAATTAAGGGGTATTGGGCTCTCTGGGGTCATGTACACCAAAACCCGATGCTGACTCCTAAGGCGCCAGATTGAAAACAACGCTATAAACCGGCCGGAAGGGGGAATCCTGGAGGCCGATCAGCTTTTTACCAGAACCCCCAAGCATGTCTGAATGCTAATACGGTTGGTGATGTAAATCCTGCATTACCCAGAGGAAGGACTACACCATTATTCCCATAGCTTAGGGCCCTTGAGGTAACGCAGAATTTATATCATCAACCCTAAACCCTAAACCCTAAAACCCTATAGATCCAGGAACCCTCAGGATTTTTATCATCGCACAACAGTAGTTCGAAGCTTCCGGTCCGGCCCCAAGCTCTGAAACCTGAACCCCAAGCCCTCACCCGTGCACCCTAAACCCTAAACTCTAAACCCGAAACTAAACCCGAAGCCCAAGACCCTAAACTCTGAACCCTAAACCCTAAACCCTAGAACCCTGAACCCACAACCTCCTTAAACCCAAGACTCTCAATCTTAGAGCCTAAACCTTCAACCCTGAACCTAACTCTACACGGAACCAGAAACGCACAAGAGACTCTGCAGGGCTTCCGGGTTCAAGCGACACCTTCGGGGTTTCCTTCAAAGGAGCCCTTAAAGAAGCCCTGAAGATCCCCTTTTCAGGTTGCAAGGCATAAGTTTCCATAGGATTTCTGTAAGGGTTCCGATGAGGGTTGCTATTCCTGAAAGGGCCACAGGATGCCTCTAAGAGGCGTATAGGTTGCCTTGAAAGGTTTCCTATAAGGGTTGCTATCAAGGATTCTTTAGGGAAAGGGGGTTTGAAGGTCCAGGGATGTGGAGAACGGGCTTTGCGGCTAGAGGGATTTGAACTCACACTCAGGGTCAAAGGCTTGGAGTTTACGGTGGAACAGTTGTGCTTCAATGTTTGTGGTGCCAATTCCTAGTGTACATCTTCGATGTGCTAGGCTTCTGGTCAATTCAGGCGTCATGTTTCCCAAATCGGAGGCTAACCATAGTAGAATGCCACGGTGGATGTCCCAAAAGCTGGGTCCCAAACCGGCCATAAACCATAAACCGAAACCGTTCAGACATGCCCCACCTTTTGCCAGAGGCTCTTGAGCAAGTAACACACCTCCCAAGGTCACATCAGTCAACGGCGGAGGCGGACAGGCTCGGAAGAACCAATACAAGATTCAGAAATCATGATGGCTGTAGAAGAACTAGCATGACAATACGAGTAGATATGGAAAGAAATAAGAAAAAATGTGCTTTGAAATAGATAACACAGCTGCGAAAGCAGCAGCGGCAGCAACTGGAGCAGCAGAAGCATTTAACAGCACTGGCAGCAAACGTAGTAGTGGCAGCTGCACCAGCACAGGTATCAGCACCAGTAGCAGGAATGGCAACGTTATGCTCGCAGATATGTGTGATACATACATACATACATACATATTTATAATTATATATATATATAATCTACACATACATATGCATATTATTTTAATTTAGTCAATAGCATTGCTATTGTTGTTGTTAAGTAGAACTAGTAGCAGGAAGGGGAAGCAGGAGTCGTCGCCACGAAAAGACGAGGAGAAGTGGGAAAAAGAAAAAGCAATCAAACATCGAACTTAGGGCTTAGGATTCAGGGTTCAGGGTGTGGCGTTTAGGGCTTGCGGAAGTAGCTCCAATGACTGATAGGGATGGATACACAGCATGTTCATCACGGGAATCCGGGAACATGTGATATGGCCTTCCGGTTCGCATAATGTTTTGGGAAATTGATACAGATGCCTCAAGGAGTTTCACGGGGTATGGGATTTTAGTAGGATGATGTTCTCGGTGGGTGTTCTTAAAGTACACATATTCATATTCGTAATCATATACATATACATATGCATATTCATGTACATGTAAGTATACGTATACAGATACATGTACAGATACAGATACAGACACAACTAGTATATGTAAAACTACTTATACACATACCCATACACATACGCAGACATATACCTATACACATACATATATACACGCACATGTGCACATGCATATGTAAAAGTACGGGTGCCTTAGTGTATGCGAGGCTTCTCATAACACTGGCTACGAGCAGGGTGTACATGCGGGTTCCTGGCTTTTGGGATGTGAGGATTTTTGTTCTCGGGAACTTTGACCCAAAGTTCGCTGCAAGGGGAAGTTGGTGTCTAAGTCGGAAAAGCGAAATTTCAGAAGCAAGAAACATCCTAACCCCGGATCCAAGCGGGGACGCCTCCCTGGGACCCAACTTGTCGCGGAAGCTCATGAAGAAAGACAGGTGCTCTTTGGAATTCCTGAGCTGCGCGATAGCCGGGAAGTGGCCCTCCGAAGCCGTCGACAACCTCATGGCCGGATGCAGCGGTTTCGGGAGGAGGGATGCTAGTAACCCTTACTCCCAGTACTTAGTAAGCTTGACTTCAGTTTATCACCACGACCTATACGGACCTCGCGGCAAAGCTTATCGAGTCGGGAATGTTGGGTTCGAAGGAAGATCGCTGCTAGAGATGATAGGAACAAGGAGTGAAGCTACATCAACGGGTTTAGGGTTTGGGGTTTGCGTTGGAGGACTGCAATGTGAATCCTGAATGCAATGAAACTATTCATGTCAGTGATGATGGGCACTACTAAAACTAGAAACGACTAGTACACGCGTGACAGCTGCATTGACAACAGCAACAACAACAACAACAGTCCGTATTTTTCACACAGGATAAAAACAGTAGTCCTAGTAATGAAGATAACTCTACTTCTTCTCCTACTTCTTCTTCATTACGACCATTACTGCTCCGACAAGTACTACAACCAATCATTGACAAAAGAAACAACAATCATACTAGACACACTCAGCTGCTATCATGATCATGAAACTGCTATCGCTGGGTCAACACGAGTCCAGCTACCGTCGCGACAATTCTATGCTGATGACCATGATGACGCTGGCAATGATGATGCTGATAACCCTAACCCAAAACCCTGAACCCTGATCGAATGCTGATAGTGATATTGTCGACGAGGCACCTCGTGCTCGCGTCCGAACTAACTATAGTAACCCTTGTTTCGACTTGTAGTAACAAGGAAAGCTGCAATTCTAGTCACCATTATGGCAACCCCTCCCTGTAAAAGCCCTTGTAGTAACTCTAAGATTCCTTAGAGTAACCAGGATGAAGGGCTTGGCTTGAGGTTGTGGGCTTTCACACAGCTCCGGCACCTTGCACCCGCGGGGCGCCATGAAGAGGAACATCCTCCGCATACCGCCAGACGGCGAAGGCGATGCATAGTGGGGCCATGAACGCGAGGCTTCGGAGGCTTTGGGTGACAGGAGACGCCATGAAGTGATCTAATAAGGAACCCTCAAGATAGTGTAGGTCCTTTATACTATAATTATAATGTCTCGGCTTAGGGTTTAGGGTAGTTATGTGAAGTGTGTCAGTGTCCACAGCAGAATGAGTGAGAGCAACTGCCTCAGAGCGGTGAAGGGAGATTGACACCAAAAATACGCCTGATGCTTCGAGCAGCCAACAAGAACAGTTGTGTTATTTCTGTCGGCCCTGCGCAGAAAGAGTCCTTCAGGCTTGAGGGCTTCACGTCAAGGCTGTCAGGTATTAGGCTTTCGGAATGCTTCGGATGCCATGTAACTATCATGCGAAACCTTATAGAGGTGAGCCCTTTTTTGGAAAGCAGTTGCAGCAGTCTTTCTGGAGATGCGGCTCCCTTCGGCCTCAGTGCCCTTCGGGCAAGCTGGATCCGAAAATCACGGCTGAATCACGGCACCAAGTCAACGACTTGTGAAAGAGGGATATCGCTGAGAGCGCGGTTTGCTGCGAAGAACTCCGCTGTTGCGCTCCCCTCATCTCCACGCTCATCGAAAGTGTAGCCGGTCCCCTGGAAATGTCGGTTCAGGGAAAGAGTTGTCGCGAGGAAGCGCCGGGCGGCCACGGCGGTGTCTTCAGCTACCAAGTAAGTTTCCTCGCTCATTGGCCCTTCGGACTTTTCGATCGAGTCGAAAGAAACACCAAACTGAGCCTCGAGTTCAGCCCACGATGCGTGGCGGAGCGTCGACCAGTGCGGTCGGATCTTTTCAGCAACTCGCGCGTGATACGTCTCCACCGCACGCTGCACTCCATCCCAATCAGCCTTCCAAATCGTCCCATCATCGTCAAAGAACACCAGCTTAAAGCGGGTGCCCTTTGCAATCTCCTCGTCGATCCACTCAACTTGGACTCCGTTTCTCAGCAGAATCTCACGAGCACCGAGGCCAAAGTTCCTTCCGGCCCAGGACACGCCGTCGGCTACGAACATGACTCGACGAGAGGGGTCCACAAGCGTGGCCGTGGCGAGATCCGCGCCCGAACGCAGGTAAACGATCCTCCCAAAAACCCCACCAGACTTGGCCACGTCCCTGGCGTTGTCTCGCCAGGCCTCTGCAAGCGCAGCTGCGGCACTGACACCAGGTTTGGGAGCAGCTTGCACAGGTTTGACCAAATGCTTCGTTCCACCGCAGCCCATCAAATGCGAGATGCCAGGCGTCCGACCTATGATGACTAAATTTGTGGCCCCGGAAGACGGCCTCGTCGACTAGGCAAACCTCCAGAATCACAACACACCTGTCTGTTGAGGGGACGAACCCATGACGAATGGTCTGTTCAGCCTACAGATCTTTGGACGCCGACTCATGACCAACCTCGCCTGAAAGCCAAACCTTGCCAAGCACAAGAACTAGGTTTCAGGGTGTGGAAATCCGTGATGAGGTCGGCTCGGAGGTGCTCGGGTATCTTGCTGAAGAGTCCTCACAATAAAGCTCCTGGATCTTACTATTTTCTTGGGGCCCCGTGTGTTCTTCATCTCTCGCACAACACGGAAGATGGTACTAGGATTCCGCATTGGCGGGTCACCGTCAGCAATCCAAATAAGAAAACGCAAGAATTTGCTTCGGACATCCCCGGCGGAAAAGCAGCAGTTGGTGGGACCCTTTGCTGGATACCCGTGTGGGATACACTGCGAATGCTGGAGGGGGTGGGGCGTGCAAGGATGTGTGCACACAAAGAGAAGCAAAGGCGTGCAGCTTGTCATAATGATTTGTAATCTCGTTCTCGGGCTGGGCAAAACAGGGGGGAAATCTCTCCAGTCCTTCTCCATCTTTTCATACCCCCTCCCATTCTCCGATTTGTCAAAGAATGCCCGCTCTGTGGTCAGTTGCCACCAGCAATGAGACCAGCCCGGGCTTTCATCTTGCCAGCGGTCTTGGAACGAAGCCTGATACTAGGCTTCAGGGTCTCACAGGCACAGTACAAATAACATCATCGTGCATAGACACAGACCCCAAAGGCGAGGATGTAGGAACGCCTTATGACATAAGACATTGAGTCCGCTGGAAGAGGTTTCGCCAGTGGCCTACAGTACCCCTGCAGTCTTTGTCGTGCATAAAATTAGAAGATAAAATCAACCTCCGACTGCGGCCCCAAACGGGGACGGCCTTGTGCTGTTTAAATCTCGGACGAGGCCGAAATACATCCATCTCTAAAGCTAAAGCAAGAATAAAAAAAAACTACTTCGAAGCCAAATGGATGCCATGCAAAAGTTCATGGGTTTTGGGGGATTGCATGTCATGATTGATTCAGTGACTTAACAGCAGCGGTAAGCGAGTGACCTGCTGTGGGATGTCAGGAAAACAAACGTCAACAATTGCGGACCATGCCAACGAAAACACACCTCAAGTTTTCAAGTCTAGGTTTTTTTGTTTTGCGTGTGCGGGCCTCGTCGACTGCGTCAGCAGCTCTCGGTCCCCACAAGAAACTGACCAAACCTACAAAGGCAAACAAACTAAAAAGTGAAACAGGGAAACAGGCTTCTCATTCCGCGCGAAAGAAAAAACTAATTGCGAAGCTGCCACAAAGAAAATAACTGGTCGGCCAGAACCGTTCAATCAATTTCTCTTTTTCTTTTTACAGCCAAGCAGCTGGGCCGGGAGTGGAAAAAAGCAGTCGCTCTAACTACGTGGGAGTAGGTGGAATCCAAAGTCGTGTCAGCACTGCCTCAGTGCCAGAGAGCATTGAACATCTGCGAAGATGTATGAACAATGAGATTCTGCACAGTCCAGCCAACTGTGATCTGGAGTTTCTACATGGTGGTTTTTCCCAATACGACATTGCACCGCGTTGTTCAAGCACTGCAGCTGCAATCGTGAACGCGAGCGGAATGTCTGGAAAACGTCGCATTCCGGATGCCAGCTGCATCATGCAAAAGGTGCTTCGGTTTCTCTTGACTCCAGCCTCGTCGGACAACAAATTTTTTTGGCGAAGTCCGAACAAGTGAGAAGAAAGTAAACAAGTAACTCACAACCACAAAGGGAAACTGTGAAGAAACTTCAAAACCGGGCTCAGTCACAAGCCCGAACGCTTAGGAGGCCATGTGGCCACCGTACTTCTAGTGCCTGTGCTACTGCTACTGATACTACAACTGCTCTACTGCTGCTACTACTGCTTACTGCTGCTACTACTACTAGTACTACTACTACTGCTGAAGGTGTTTAGAAAACCCTCAGCACATCCAGTATCAAGGGGAAAAGGCCACGCAGGGCTTCTGGGAATGATCACAACGAAACAAGCTTCTGGCAAAGCTGTTGCGAGCTCATCCACAAGAGCTCACAAGTTAAGAACTCACTGAAACATGACAAACGAAAGAATCATGCCAAAGCAAAGAGTCTTGGCCCTCTGAGCTCCGAACACCCGTCGCCAGGCCTCCGTAGAGCCGTCGATCAGAGCCACGACAGGCAGCCTCCGACATGTATGTGCTGGAGACCTCAACCCAGAGCTCACGCTCACGAGTTTCAAGAATGTCTGGATCCTCCTCCACTGCCAAAAGCTCTCACTAGATTTGTCATGCCGTCTTTTTAAAAGGTGTCAATGCATTCGCCGCATCAGAAACCCGGTCGGCAGACGAGAAAACTGCATTCGCTTGCGACTGTGCGATCTTCGTTGATCTGCCGCCAACGCCAAAACTCCTGCAACGTCCACGTAGCAAGGCCCCCTGCAGTGTCAACTCCATCCAGAGATAATACTCAGAACATCTTCAACACCCTCCGGGCTCTCGAGCATGGAGACGCACCATCGCGGTCTCAAAACTGGCTCCCACTTCTTGGAGCCCCTGTGTTGCAGATTCATCAAGCGATGATCCAAGTGACAAGGAAAATCGGATAAATCAAAAAAATAATAAATGTGAGAAATCATGCAAACAAAGGGCCGCTCACCCCTCCTTGCACCCACAACCCCGAGGAAGTCCAGCGTAAGAACAAGAACCACCACCATGACACAACTTTGAAAAAAAGCAGGATCGGATCTCATTCACCGCCACAAAGCACTGTTGAGAGCACTGTACCAAACCTTCCCGCCAGGTCCGCAAGCCTTCCGGCCCCCTGCCGGCAGCGGCAACGGAGGCACAGCTGAACCATTGCGGCCTCCTAGTGCTGTCGTCTCGCAGGCCCTCGAACTGCCCACCATGCCATGGCTCCACTTCCAGCGAGTTGCACGCTGGAAGGGATTGTCAGTCTTGGCTAGAGGTGAGAACCGTCCGAATGGGGTTCGGTTCTCGGCTCGCACATGGCGCGATTGCACATTTAAAAAGTCCGTAACTGCCTTTCTTTGCGATTCGGAATCCCCTGGAATGATTTTTGGATTCTTTCAGTTTGAATGATTAATTCGGATCATTTCGTTGCAAGTTCCTGAAAAATTTGAAATTTTGTTGTTCGCAGACTCTTGAGACTTGCTAATGCTTCTTCGTGTGAAAACACTGCAACAAATCTGTTCTGTGGTTCTAAAAATGGGAACCAAAAATGTTCGGCCCTTTCCGAAGAGCTGTACAGAGCCCGGTTTGGGTTTGGTTCCATGTTTGAGGTTCGTTTTTGACAGGCTTTTTGTCTCTTTCCTGGAGTGTCTGAACTGCGCTGCTGTCACCAAAGCTCGGCGCCCAAGTGACAACAGAACCATCGGCCTTGATGGCGGCAAAAGAAGAAGACTGGCCTGCTTGAAAGCTGCTTTACGTTTCTTCAGTTCATCCTGCACTCGATGCGGCCTGCACGGACACGTCGCCGAGGTGGCCACTGCTGTGCCTCAGAAGCAAGCCTGAGGCGTGCACTAAAAAACAGGCCTACAGGCAGAAAGGCAGCTGACTGGGCGCTCAGAACCCGCATTCTCACGATGTTAAAATCTTCGCTTCAGCCACCAACGTCAAGATTGAAAGTAGCCAATGCATTAAAATCAATAGAAATCAATTGGTAAGCAAACATCAGTTAACGGAAACTCGGCAAAGCAAGGGCTTCGCGTCTCTTGACGCAACGCGGCTTCGATTTGGGCTTCTCGCAGAGTTTTGGATATCCTTTCCACCCATGTTTGCAGCTTTGGGCGACAAGCAATAAGTTTGCTGTCGTACTTGAGAGAACGTCTTCCATCATGACTTTAAATGACGTGGATGGACGGAAAACTGGTGTTTCAACAACAACCTTCACGAAACTCGCAATTACTGAAGCAGAAAGTTGGATCACTCTCTCCAATTGTTCTGGCCCAATAGTATGGGGTAAGCCAGCTTCCAAAACCTTTATGCACTCGCGAACTGCTTTCCATCCGCTCCCGACTAAGCTGCGCGCGCCCAGTTTGAAAGCGCTTGGACCCCTCGAATCCAACCCCTTCCGAGCGACGAATTCTGACCTCTGTCTGATGAAAGAAATGGAACTAATGCTTCTTGAAAGAATCCCAAACCGAATCCTTTCTTTGTAATGTTCTTCTCAAATGGAAGCTCAAAGCGCATCTTCCTTGAGCCCTTGCAAAGTGTTTCAGCCCTTCCGGCCCTCTTGAAAGAAACTTCATGCGTTCTGGTCACGTTCAAACACGTTTTGAAAACGCTGTATTGTCGTACTTAGCGCGCACGCAGTCGGACTTTTGTTCACCAGTCTTGCTTGCCTCGTAAACGGCAAAGGGCCATCTTTTGGCCCAAAAGCTTTACAATGACATGCAAGGCGGGGCAGGTCAATGTGCATTTCACCGTGGACTTTCTGCGACAGCCACCTCTCGCCGCTCAGATGACTGTTGATTGTTGTCTACGATCTATCAACACCCAGATACTCTGCCAGCGGCTGTTTATGAATTGCCAAAGACCGACAGAACTCAATAGCTCTTTTAACTTCGTGGGCCGGGAGCCTTCTCTGGTCTCAAGGGTACAACTCTGGGTATCATCTGTGGTGAGCAGCCCTGGGAGGGGAGCAACCAAGTTTGTAAGCTTCCGTTTGGTAAGTTTGGTACAAGCCACAAACAAGCATACCATGTTCGGGTCCCGATCTGAAAGCCCAAGTTGTCGAAAGACCAAGCCAAGCATCACAACGGAACCTGGGGCGGCAAACTCTTTGCCATGTACAGCAATACATGCATGTTTTTTTGAGCTTCCTCGCGGAACCAGGCGACCGAGATGCTCATTCATTGAGGTCGTTGCCTGTGTTTTAGGGTTCGTTTTTCAAGTTTTGGAAATGCTTTTGGGCAGAAGCATCGGGTCAAGGTTTTCAGTTCGAGGCACGTTCTCTGCCGGGTATGGCCGAGCTGTGTTTGAGAGTGATGATTTCAAGGATCTTCAGCAGTGTGGAAACCAAACCTGTGGCAAGTGAGGTGAAAACGCAATAGAATGAGCTAGCTAGACGTTAATTTCAGCAAGAAAGCTTAGGAAAAGCAGCTCAGATCCGAAACGTTAGAAGGTGGTTGGAAAAGGCGGGTTAAAGGTTCGTGGGCTGAGGTGTCAGCTCGACATCTGTGCATACGGCCAGGGTTGCTAGGGGCGGGTTTGTAGTGGACCACCACAGGTTTGCTGTCAGGCTGCGGATTTGTAACATTTGTGGTCATGCACCGCCAGACATTTTTCAGGTTTTCGCCCGCAAACAAAAGTTTTTTCCCGAGGCTTAAACGCATTTGGACAAGAACCGTTGCTCGGGCCGCTGTAGTTTGCAAAAACAACACTGACAGACAACCATGACCGCGGGGGTTAAGGTGTTCGGACGAGTATGGCGGCTGCTCGCTTTTGCGATTATGGCTGTGGTGATGATGACGATTCTGACGATTCTGATGGTGCTTGGTGGCGATCCGAAAGCTTGCTAAAACCCCGCGCTTGGATGAGTCTCAAGAGGCCATGTCCCGCTACCTCGCCTCCACCTCCGTCACTGCGGGCACATTGAGCCATGAGCCTTTGTCTTGCATTTGAGGGTCTGCATGGTTTCAGCGTTTCCGGTTTGGGGCGTTGGAGACGGAGGCTTGCTTTTAGGCGTAGGTGGTTCTCCGAAGCTTAGCACATGTAGTCCTAAAGGCTAAGTCGGCATGACGAAACATTGGGTGGTCTGCATTTCACTAAGGTTTTTCGGGGAAGCTTCGTCGCACGCTGAAAGTAAGCATCGGCCTTCGGCAGGTTTGCAGCCCTTGTTAAACAGGGCCTGGACCTTGGACCTTCCGTGTGGCATCCTTAGTACACTGGCTTTGGCTACCCACGGAGATGTGTGCGACAGGGGCTCTTCAAATACCTCTGCCATCCTAAGCCGTAGTACTACAACCCCTACCTGAACCCTTACAAAATCGGTTTGCTTGTTATGATGATCTGGTACAAGTCCTTGAAAAGACCCGTTTTCTTGGGTGAAGATATCCATTCACCCGGAATCCTGCGATTTCGTCTTACAGGAGAAGCTGCGGAAAAGCCCTTTCTTCGCAGAGTGCGACGACTCTTTCCTGACCACGTGGTATGCTCAGCACCGACGATGATGCGCTCTGATGTGTGCAGACAGGATGGTTTCGCATTCTTAAACATACCTAAACTAGCTGAGCTATTTATCTGAGGATTGGAAGTCGAGAATTTGTCTCCTGTCCGATTACCCAGGCTGATCAAGCACTTGGTGGTGGAGCTGTTTACGACCAATGCCGCTTTGAAAGATCCATCATATGCCCCCACGCTGTTGACGTTGGTTGTCTGATTTGGGGGCCGTGCCACATCTGAATCCCAAGGACATCATCATGGAGGAGGCTGGTTGGGGCTACTGTTGACAAAGAGCCCTCCGGTCAGTCATGTCCAGCGATTCTCGGAATAGGTTCGGTTGGATGTTTTGAATCCTCGGTGTATTCTTCCCTCAAAGGCGCTCCCAGAAGAGTTGCTTCTTGGGTTTTTGATGTACATGAGTCGCAGCCGTGACTTTATTGCCACACCTCCCTTGCTGGCCAGGGGGAGGTTGCGGAGAAGATGTACTACCTCATGTGCGGGGCTCTGCAAATTTCACAAGCATGGATGGCTGAGCCGGTGAGTTCTTGGTCCTGAAGCGGCCGTGATCTTGCAGTTTTGCTTCAGAGCTGAATTGTAGCAGCCCATGGCCTCACGGGGGAGTTAAACCTTTTGACCTAACAGCTCACGGGTCTGAAGCTTTCTTGCCGCCACCATCTCCGAACGCATCCTGGGGCTCAATCATTGACACGTAGACCCCCGGAACGAGCTCAGCACAGAGGCTCGGGGAAGTGGAGATCCTCGTCGGCCACGATCGCGTACGAGTCGCGAAGATTCAGGATGGATCTTCACATCCGGGGCTTTTTTCGGGGTCTGGACAATGGCTTCGGTTGATGGTGGGGGACGTTGTCTTCGCAACGCTCGGTGACAGGGTGGAAACAAGTAGAGGCCATGTTTCGAGACAGATCGCGCTTGCTAGCGTTGTGAGATGTTGTTTAAGCGTACTCGTTCCTCGAGAATAGCAACAGCAATATTGGTAGTAGTCAGAGTGATGGAATTCGCGATTATGCTGGCATTAGCGGTGGTCGCTGAAGAGGTTGAATCGCTGCTTCGTCGATAGGTGTGACGAATGTTTTGTGTCAGTAGTTGTGGGTGCTACTGTTGATGGACAAAATCCTGCATTACCCATTATAAGGAATATACCATAAATCCCATAGTTTAGAGCCTGCATTACCCATTATAAGGAATATACCATAAATCCCATAGTTTAGAGTCCTTAGGGTCATGCAGGATTTTGTCCATCAACAGTATGAATCTTAGGAAGTGTCAGAAGTCTCGGCTTGGGACATGTTGCCTCTTCACGCATCCAAAGCCTCGAGGCCGGTGCTATCGACATAGGAGACATGTTGTGGGATACGCCCAGACCTTCCAAAATCCCTTAATTAAGGAATATACCTTAAATCATAATAGGGATCCTATTAAAATTTAAGGTATATTCCTTAATTAAGGGATTTTGGAAGGTCTGGGCGGTTGTCGTGATGGGATTCTTGGAGGCCCCCGAGTTCCTCGGAGAGTTCATGCTTTCACGGGAGGTTTCTCGTAACCTTGGACTCGTGCGCTCTACCCTCTACCCATTCTCATCTAAGGCGGGAGCCTGAGGTTTGAAGCTGCCCGATGTTCGACGCCGTGCTGCAGCCTCCACCGAAACCCTAAACCCTAAACCCTAACCCGAAACCCCAAGCCGTAAACCCGTACACCCCAAAGCCTTCAAGCCGGCGCCTGCAGGAGGGTACCGTCTTCGGTGAGATGGCGCCTCGGATCTTCTTAACAGCTCGGCTTTGCGATTTTTTTGCAGAGTTTTAGGGTTTAGGGTTTAGACCGCGGGTTTTATGTCAGGGCTCTGCAGGGTTTGATAGCTGTTTCGTCGCGTTCTGTAGGGTTTTGGCGAAATAGGCTCGCACTTTTCGAGAAGTGCGTCGAAAGGGGGAGAGAACAGACAGGCGGCCAGCAAAGCCTAAAGCCTCTCCCGTCACGGGCTTGAGTTTAGGGTTTTGGTGTTTAGGGTTTTGGGGGTAGAGCTTAATTAAATAGGATTTAGGGTTTAGGGTTTAGGGTAGGGTCGGAGGCCTATTGCCTGAGGTGCTCTGTTTCTGTTCTGGAACTGTGCGAGATAATGCAGAGAACCACTCACAAAGTGATTGCCTCTACAAGCTCCGTGAGGAACATGACTTTCGGGCTTGGGATTTCAATAAGCTTTGCATTGCCAGGGTTGGGATATCCGTTTAAGTTTAGGGTTCTTTTTATTGCGGGTCTTCTTGAGTTTGTTGGTTGCTGACTGCAGCAGACTTTTTTGGCTGCGATGCGCGGCCTCTGACCATGAAGCCAAAAATGCCAGACTCCAACATGCAAGAAATGAGTGTGCCAGTGTACGAGGCCATGTTCAGCCACCTCTCGAATGGATTCGCAAGACGAAGTGCAGCCTGGATGCATGTGGTTGATGACGAAGGATAAGAAAGGTATCGAAAGTGCCCATCATGCAGAAGGAGCATTTCTGGCCGTGCCCTCTTGTGTGCTACTGGCTATGTTTAGTTGTTGTAAGTTATACTGATGTCGACTACTCTCATGACCAGGAGTGCCCCGCAGGAAGACAGAATAAGAGAGAGTGAGCCCTCATTGCAGGATAGTCGTGGGGGGTGTGGCAAAAACAGAATATCTGTGCAGCATCGACCCTTCAGAGAGGTTTATCTTGATCATGTAGCTGCTGTTGTCGTTGTCTCCTTCGCCACTGCAGTCGCTCTCACTGCCGCCGCTTCTTCGCCACGGCCGTCGCCGTTCCTTCGTCGTCGGCGTCGTGATCTCTTTGTTGCTGTCTCCCCCTTCCAGTTTTGATGCCTGGTGGCAACCTGCAAAGTTCAAACTTTCGATTTGAGGCCACCATCCGTGCGGTGAACTTCTGCGACACTCGTGTCTCTCTGGCGGCACTGAGCTGGAGCAATGACTAGTGACTAGTTGGACCCTACAGCGTAGCCCTCATTGGATCCATCCTGTACAGCTGAGTGACGCAAGCAGGAAGCCAGGATGCTCGGTTCAAACAGCGCCAATATGAGGTCAGTAGCAGAGCTCAGGGTTACGGTTCAAAGGCTGGCTTCAGCAAGGGTGAATGGGCCCAGTTCCAATGAGAGCAATTTTCGGCGGCCTACCCGACGCCCAAAGGAAGAATAGCCGTGTCAGGAGTTGCCGGTTGGATTCATCAGTCTTGTAGCGAGGTCATCAACAAGGATCGCTTCCATGCGATCTTGAAGCAGTGCCTTTGATGCTCAGTGGTTGAGAAGGAGGGACAGACCATTGCAGTCTGCTTGGTTTGCCAAGAAGTAAGGTGTGCAAAAGCCTTTTCCGAAGGGGTCTCACGACGAGATGGTGAACCAAGTGTGGTGTGAAAGCACATGCGTTGTATCAGCATACCGGGGCAACCATGTGCCGGCTGCCTGGAGTCAGTCCTCCGGCTCAGCACTTGCGACGTGAGGCACCCAAATGAACGGGCACGATTCGAGCGCATCGCACAGGACCTGTCCCGATCCCGAAAGCCGGCAGCGGATTTTTTGGCTTAGGTATCAGCCGTTCGGAGTTTGGTCAAGCTTCCTGGGCTCAGGAATAACGAATAACACGGGTAAATACACACGCCCACACCCACATCGCACGGCTGCTCTAGACTCTCCTTATAGCGACACCGCATCACCAAAAGGTGACTAAGCCTTCAAGCCTCGAGGAACCCTCCGCGCTCAGCCGAGCCTTCAAGCGCTTAGGGCTTAGGGCAGGTCGTAGGCTTGGGATTTTGGGGTCCTTAATGAACCCCCAAAATCTGCACCTCAACAGAGGTCGGATCCTGGATCCTTTCCGCCAGAAGAAGTAGTTGCTTTGAACCTTCGACCCGAAGATCAAGCTCCTTCAGTTGAACGGGGGCCTACTTGGAATTGGATGAATTGGTCCAAAGCTGAGAGCCTGCTTACACCATAAGTTCGAACACATTGTCACTCACACCGACCAGCCCCGACTGTCAGTTTTCTGCCCAAAACTAAACAGACTTCTATTGTTGCTACTGCTACCAACAAAAACTACTTCTTCTTCTTCGTGGCGCAAACGTCTGCTGACGTCCCTGCGTGGCATATATGGGCATGTCTGAGACATGGCTGAGCAACAGCAGATCCCTAGAAATTTGCGCTGAGCGCACGTTCATTAACAAAATGTAAAGTGCAATCCCCTCACCCGGGCCGACAGCCCCATTGAGCAGTGAGGAATTCGACCACTCTTGATCTCTGTACGAGAAAGTGGCTGCTACATTGCCAAGTCTATACAAGCAAGTTGCAGCCCTGTGGATGGGCTCACTCCACTCACTTTGCAGCTCGAGTCGGCTGCACACGCATCTTGCTCGACGTTTGTAGCTAATCTTCACCAGCATGAAAGTACCTGGAGAGAAAATTGAATAATCTAGCTTCAAGTCGCAATCACCACTCGATGTCATAAGAGAGAATGCATCTGTATGCGCATGCGCAGCCAGAACGGGATGAAATAAGAAGTCTCTGTCTTTTTGCGCTCCATCTATCCGCTTTGTTCCCCAGCAGAACGATGCGCTTCAGCTGTCTAGTAGCCGCACTCCCAGTTCATTAAGTTCAAGGCGATCACTTTGCGAGAACCATTCAGGATTGCGGACATGATATGATCCGAGGATGAACCTGTCCCCACTCCAAGGCATTACAGCATGTTTACGCCGAGCCCAAAACGAAGTATACGGAAAAGTGATTGGCTTGAGAATGCCCTTGACTCCTCCAGGCTCAAGTTGAATGCTTCCATGGTCATCAGCTACGAACAAGTCGCCTCCCTTGAATGCACTGAGAGGCACCAGGGTGTTCTCGACCTCCTCATGGTTATGAGGATCTGTATGAACACCTGAGGGCACATTCAACGCCAGNTGGTCATCAGCTACGAACAAGTCGCCTCCCTTGAATGCACTGAGAGGCACCAGGGTGTTCTCGACCTCCTCATGGTTATGAGGATCTGTATGAACACCTGAGGGCACATTCAACGCCAGGAAAACCGTGCTGAACTTTCCATGCGGCCGAAGGGTGCGCAGCACTAGGCATAGCAGCCGAACAACATAAGGAAATGCTCTGCACGTGTTCATGACTCCAATGTTTCCTCCATGTACCCACGCACCAAAATGAATTGCCCTGGCATCCNGAAGGGTGCGCAGCACTAGGCATAGCAGCCGAACAACATAAGGAAATGCTCTGCACGTGTTCATGACTCCAATGTTTCCTCCATGTACCCACGCACCAAAATGAATTGCCCTGGCATCCCGGGTGCAAGTGAGATGAGGTGCTTGATGACGCTTAACAACCGCCGCAGGCAACATGTGAAAGAGTACGCTTAGCTGAGGAAGAGTCACTCTGCCATCCTGAAGCCATGAGAACGCACAGATCTCCGGCTCGGCACTTGGTATATCCGAAAAACACAAAGCCGGAACATCAAACTCAATGCCCGCTTCACCGTCCGAGATTGGCCTGCAAATCACGTTGGCAATGCGGCGATACTCATCTGTTATCCCTGAGCTCACTAGATCCAAAGTAGGGCCTCGCTGACCACATCGAACCTGAGCGCTTGCCGAGGGCCTATCAAAGATATCAGTGAGTGTGAGTTGACGAAAACCGGAGGGAAGACGAGGATCATGCGCACCATTCTCGGTGCTTCGGTTCCTGCTCCCGCTCCTGCTGCGGTCTCGTGTTCTGTAGTCTTCATGGTTGATTTGCGCTGGTCTTGTAGAATGTAGCACCTCGTCAACATCCAAGATGGCATCACTCCGTGAGCTCCGGACTGGGATGCTTGCGGGAACATCAATGCATAGCAGTCCCTGAGGAGGAGGGCTCCGGAGTCGGTGTCCCCAGCTCATAATCAGCGCACAACCTATAAATGGATCATGGTGCGAGCCCAATGCTTTGTGATTCAAGTAGGCTTGCCCCTGCGCTGCCATCTCGACAAAGGTCAACAACATCAGCTGCAAAAACGTTTAGCACAGTTAGAGAACATCTCATTTGTCACAAGTACAGGGCACGCACTTGGGTCACTTGGAGATGATGAAGTTCGATACCGCGATGGCCGCGGCTGGGGTGAATTTCCTGGGTCCATCTTCAAGAGCCATAGCAAGAATGCATCTCCAGCACCAATGGAGCTGCTACATGCCTCAAACGCAAGCACTTTGATTTCTCGCCGTTGTCAAAGCTGTGGGGCTGCATGAAAACGTCTTGCGCGCCTCTGCTGCCCTTGAGATGCATTCATAATTGGATGCGTTCACCTGCTGTCGCAAAACTGTGGTGGTTGCAGCTATTGAAGATGTTGTTGCAACATCCAGAAGACAGTAGTGCTCGCTGAGCGTTGCCCGGACCGATAGTCCCTTTTAGCAGCAACCTTGCAGCCCTAGCCATAGTACTCCTGGATTTGCTTCTGAATGGCATTTGCCAGATTGGATCTTGTCGGGCGTTCCGGGCGAAGAGACATGCCAACCAGCTGCGTGACGCCCTGGCCAGTCAGCCAAGCCAGGTGCTCTCTGATTTGCCTTGCTGCATCCCCATGGATGCATATCTGCAGGCTGAACATCAGCACCCTGCCCGTCATGCGTTCCTGAAGTTCACGACTGGGATGAAAGCGCATCACCGCCCCCGGCTCTGCCGAGAGAGTCTGCAGAGACTCAAACACTGCAGTGAGCTTCTCATAGCCGATGCGAGGGCGATCAGGCTCCGGAACCAGTCGCTCCGCATCAGGATCCCAACGTAGATACACATAATTACCCCCAATCTTTTGTGTCTGGCTCATACCACCCCAACTTCTTGAGCGTCTGCTGAAACTCATCGTTATCCGGTAGCGCGATGAGTCGTGCCGACAGCTCTTTGAATAGAGCTCGGATAAGATCCACCCTTTTGGGGTGCTTCAAGAGATGCGGGGTTTTCTCTTTTACCTCTCTCCATTTCTGCTGCATGCCAAAAAGTGCCGGAACAACTGTGGCCTTCATGTCCACCCTGAAGAACATGACCCATGTGAGCTCAGCTTTCAGCCCAGCCAGGAAATCTTCATGTCGTAGCAGGAGCTCTTGCATGGTAAAGAGCTCCGCACGAAGCAGTTTGACCTCCTTTTCCAGCTGAGTCTTGCTGCTGCTGTGCTGGGTCCATTCGTCCCATTCTTGATCTTTGGAGCGCCTCCAGGATCCGGCATCCGCTTGCCGCTTGTCTCCTCTCTTATTGTGCTGATGACCGTTGCCTTTGCCCCAATCAGTCCGGTGGGATTTCTTGTCCCTGTCATCAAGGCCTTCACTTCCGGCGGTCGATGGTAGAGCTGTGGAAGCACGGCTTTGGTCACCTGCTTGCGCCCCAACCGTTGGCCAGTAGCGATCAAAGAAACGATCTTCAAGAGCCTCTGTCTCCTTCATGGAGGCATCATCCGCAGCTGGCGGTGCCGAGAAAGCCATATTCTCGACGAGGGTCGGGAAAGAGGAGACACGGGCTGCAGCTCAGGATTGAGAGATTACAGCGCCGACATGCAGCTCCCTTGCAGTCGGCATCCGTGATTGGAGAACTATGACATATATATTTCTGCGATGCCCATCATGTAGAGTGAGCATTTCGGCTGACTTACCATCATCAGCTAAGCACCATGAGTCCCCGACGCGTAGCAGCGCTCGGTAGTGTCCACGTAGCGGGCTGCCGCCTAAATGAAGCAATGCGCTGCATGTGCAGTATTCCCGCCACTCAATTTGAGAACGATCATTGTAAAAGGGTAACTGGATGCTGTCTGGGACGTCGACAATGCTGAGGTCCTTGCGGTTGTCGATGTACCTGTGTAGCTGTATGCAGATAAGTGGATAAGCATGTACAAATGCACATGGAGGTTGTGACTGGTGCCATTCCATCACGATGTTCTGCAGTGAGGATCGTTGAGAGCTGCACCGAGGTATCGGCATTGCAACCGGATGGGAGCCCTGCGTGTGAATATGCGGGCAGCCATCTGCATCAGTGCGGCTGTCCCACATCGCCTGCCAGTCCGTGACTTCGCTGAAGAGGTGGTGCATGTACTCCGCCGCATCCTGCTGAGCATCATTGAGCTGCCATCTAGGGGTAAGCATCCTGAAGAGATACATTTGGGAGAGTAGCACCTCCTTGTTCTTCGCAACCGCGAGTGAGCAGACCTTGGTCAAAAATCTTAGTCTGTCTATCTCCATCATTGCTTTAGACAGACCGTGCAGAAGTGCAAGGATGCTGGCGTTGGCATAGCGATGGTTGTGAGGATTGCGTAAACGAACCTGGCAGCTTAGGGTGACATGCTGCGGTGGCAAAGCGGGTGTAGCCGTAGCGCTAGGCCTTCGGAAGTAGTCCGTGATGTTTCCCGTGCGGGGCTGCAACATGTCGCGAATCTTCCTGATTGGAGGTTTCCCCGCGCTATGACTCGAGTCCGAGTTCCCACCGCTTTTGCCAAAAGCCTGGGCAAGAGGAGAAATGAAACTTTTGTACGCTGGTGGCTGCACTTTCTGTTTCACCGCCTTGATCTTGTGACCCGGGTCAATGGAGTCCAGCTTGCCCTGTGAATCCAACCACTTTAGTGCAAGTATCTGGAACATAACCGGACATTGCCCTGAGTGTTGCTTAGTGTTGCGTGCTGTGCTACCACAAAAGTCACCATGGCCTGCGAAAGATAGAGGACAGACTGGAGGCCGCTGTTTGTGCATGCCTGTGACAAAGTCTCCAAGTCTCAGGGTGCGTCGATTGCCAATGGGACTTGATGCGTGAGGCCTGGACCACACGCTGACCACAAAGCCAACATTGCCGATCATTTGCTCGGAGTACCTGGCGATGCGTCGGGAGGTCTCGAACAGGGGTTTCCCGAACGATGCGGCGAATGTCTGCTGGGATCACGACGCTGTCAATCTGCTCCGAATCTCCCAATGGCCTGGATGGAGGATTGCTTCGTTCTTCCTCCTCAATGGTGCTCATGAGCTGGTCTATGGTGTGCCCTTGTCCGATGGCAAGCTTCACTCTGAGACAGAACCCCTGCGTGATGTGTTTGGTCAATGTCTGCCATGAACTCATTCGGGTGTGGCAGAATCTGCACTGTGGCAACCCGAACATACTATGCTTGTCCCTTCTGAAGTCCATGCTTGCTGCCTGCTCCACTTCCGGGTGTTGTCGATGTATATGCTGGTGCAATCCTGCGGCATTCACAAAGGTCTGACCGCAAATCGAGCATTCGAGTTGTTGAGCCTCTGTTGCTGGTACCGGTGCTAATGTAGGACTGAGATCTCGTTCTCGTAGGATGTCGAGCTGCTGCCTGATTTGTTGATTGCGTTCTTCTTCTTGCCATCGTAGTGTGGAGGATCGATGAATGTCCTTTGCTAAGGTTCGCGCCTGCTGGTCCGCTCGTTGTTGTAGATGTGGAAGGAGAGGAAGATCTGCCTGAGCGAGGATGGCCGCGTTTGTGTGGCCTTTGGTGTGAATTCGTAGAAGCTTTCGTAGGTGCATGGCCGCTGTAGATTGCAATGTTTTGCATGCGCTCGTGGTGACGCCTACGGAGACAATGCCATACAAGAGTGCCGTCCAAACACACATTTTGTAGATGCTGAGACGCCGGGCCAGACTGAGACCACCGCTGGTGCGCAGTACCTTCGGCAATTGGGCGAAGTTGAGACTGGCTTGTTGGGCTCGCAATTCCGCCGTCTTGGATTCGAAGTTGTGGTAACTCAACACCGCCCCGAGGTATTGCATTTGAGCCTGGATGGGTATGAAGACGTCGTGGTCCTCCATTCTCAGCCTGAGGCATTTGCTCCCATTCCACCATGTTGTGTGTCTGTTCATCACTTGTTGTGCACGCTGTCCTCGTAGAGATAGAACCGCAACTGATTTCTGGAAGTTGATGGTCATCCCCAGCTGACGAATGATGGAGATAATCGTTCTTAGTTGCTGTACTGCTACCTCCATGTCTGTATCTTTCCGAATCTCCCAGTAATAGTGTTTGTCATCTGCAAAGATCGATGAGTGCTCCTGGACCCAACCTTCCCGGAGAGATTGATTGAGGAGCCGGCAGAATCGAATCGTCCAGCATGCGTAGATGGTCGGAGCCACCCCACAACCTTGTCTGAGACCGCGTTGCATTCGAGCTTGCCCATGATGACCATTGTGAACTATGCGTAGTGCTGTGCTGGCATGTATGTGAAGCAGCAGCCGGCTTAATTCCTCGGGCATCCCTGTCTCACGTAGTGACTCGTACATCTCGGAGAACCGAAGCTTATCGAAGGCCTTTGATAAATCCAGACTGACCATCATCCCTCCAAGCAGCTGAACCCTGTTTGCCTGGAGAATCCGGGCCGTGTGATCGTCCAAAACACCTGAAAGAGCTGTGT
Organism: Symbiodinium sp. clade A Y106; assembly: GCA_003297005.1. Taxonomy (NCBI): domain Eukaryota; class Dinophyceae; order Suessiales; family Symbiodiniaceae; genus Symbiodinium; species Symbiodinium sp. clade A. The sequence continues at coordinate 69,079 of BGNK01000813.1, read as the reverse complement.
GTACTTTCATGCAATGTCTGGAGCCGCGAAGAAGAGGATCACATGTGGAGGCCATTTGCCTGTAGGCATACTGAGGCATGTTACGTATCGCAGCCTGAATCCATGGTGCAGCTTGATCTTTCAAAAGCATCAGAAAAGCCTTAGAGTCGGCACCCATAAGTCCTATAGTGCGCAAGCTGCCCGGTTCCGTCGGTGCCCGGCCTGGTTTGGGCAGCCACGCTAGCTGCACCGTTGCCCACTCTTGCGGCACACGCGGGCTGTGTACCGACAGCGCGGTCGCTGCAATCTTAGACAATGGTTTGGCAAGCTGTTGCGCATTCCCCTTCCAGCTTTGAATTTGGGCTGAGTCATTGAGGACTGCTTTGTTGGCTTTGAGCTTCTTGAGTGCAGCTAACCACTTCTCCTCACAGAACCATTCAGGATCAATCGGAAGTAACGGCGGCATTTGATAAGCTTCATCACTGAAGAGGTCCTTGGCACATGATGTCAGCATCTCACATTCCTGAGCATTAGAGAGGAGCGCGCCATCGCCAGAGCGAAGACACAGCTTGCGCCTGTACGACTTCGGAGCAAGTTGTTTGATCAGCTGATAGTGCGTGCGCATCTGTCCCTCTCCGTATGCTGATTCAGCTGCTTGAAGAATATCCAGCACTTGCTGCCGTTTTCTCTGTCTTGTGAGTTTTCTCAGATTTTTGCGGGCTTCTTTGGCTGCTTGTTCCAGCGCAATCGAGTCTACTGGATCACCATCCCTTGCTGAGAATGTTTGCCCACATACTTGAATTTTCTCCAGACCGCCAGAATCTCCTGATCAATGCTCTTTTGTTGATGTCGAGGATTTGGTTGATGCGGTACCTCCAAGTGTTGCTTGACTGCATGCTGTAATTGTTGTAGACTCGGACAATCAGCTTTACTGATCTCCTCGATGGCCGGGGCAGTCTCACGGGACCTGTGTTGTTGTTTCGCTATACCTTGCCACGGCTTCCAGTTGAGCTTGAGGCTGGCTGAAAGCGGGTGATGTCCAGAAGAACGCCAAGCAGCAATCGGCGAGGATATAGCAGAGCATTTTCTGGAGCGGTTATCAGCCAGTTGTTTGCGCACAAGAATATAGTCAATTTGCGACTTACCATTAGGGTGGTGGTACGGGTGCTGAGGCTTGTGCCAAGTGTTAAGAGCAACCAATCTATGCTTCTTAAGAACCTCCATCAGATTTTCTCTTTCCTTGGCAAGCCAAGCAACCGAGGCACCCTGTAGTATGCCACTACCAGCCACTTCTGCGAGCGGTGATAAAGTGGCATTGAAGTCGCCCATGACAATGATCGAGCTTCTGAACGGTAGCCCAGACAACAGATCGTCCATGCTTTTCCAAAGCTTCAGTCTCTCCCGCATCAGCGCGTCTTGTTTGTCTCCACTTACAAATCCCAGCGCTGTCTGATACAATGCGACTATGTCAGTCTGTTGGCGACCAATCGTGCCGCGCCAATGTAGAAGACGTACAGGAATGATTCCCTCCATTTGATGGAAAGCTGATCCACGCAATCCGCGCGAATCCCAATCATGATTCCACAGCCCTTTCCACTAGCTTTGCCGCTGTGTGTGATGTGCCAGCCTTCGGAAACGTAGGAGTTGCTGAAACCCCAATGGGTCTCCACCATCGTGAATAGCTTCACCTCCGGCATCTGTCGGAGCCATGTGAACCATTCTGCCTTGAGCTCCTCAGAGAGTCCACCGCTATTCCAGTGGATGCACTGAATCCTCTCCGGTCCAGGTCGTGATTCTGTTCTGGAGGCTGCTGGCGTCGATGGTGGGGCTTGTTGGGGATGGCTCCATACGCGTAGTGGATGTCCCATGTATGTGGCCTTGCCGAAGTTGATTGCACGTTTGAGGGCCCGGCGCAGCGATCTTTTGCGGATCTTGTCCGGGGTACCCTGAAAAGAAATATGCCTTCCTTCCCCATCCTTTGCCGCAGCCGTGACAGCAGCAGCTTCATCCATGCCTGGGGGAACAGTGGAAACCCTCACGCCCGACGGATTTCGAAAACTTTCTTCGAGACTGATTTGTAGCGTCGCTCGGACTTGGGACCGAGACGAGCTTAAGTCCAGACGCTCTTGTTCATCTCCTTCTGCATGTGTCCGGACGGTGCTTGGAGTACCAGGGGGCCTGGTTGAAAGATGATCACTGCTGAATGTGTGCATGGCCTGCAATAATCGCACTCAGCGCGGCAGCTGATTCAGAAGGGTAGTTTCGCACGCTGAAAAGCAGAAATTTCTCAAATAGTATGGAGGTGAGTATCTCTGCTGCAGCGATGAATAATTCCGGAAGAGCCAGAGGAGCAAGCAGCGCAGTCACCAGATCCGCTGCCCAGCGTTGTGTTCGCTCACCGGCTGCTTCCAGCTGGTTTTCCACTTCTGAAATGATCCAAGAGCGCAGATGCGCTGTGCAGTCCAGCGCCATTAACCCTGGGCCCCCCGCATTGTCTCGAACCGCTCGTGGCGCTTAACAAAAACTACTACTACTACGGCTACTACGACGAGGACTGCTACTACTGCGACTACTGCTAGTACCACCAGCACCAGCACCAGCACCAGCACCAGCCCCTGCCCCTGCCCCTGCNCGCCCCAGCACCAGCACCAGCACCAGCACCAGCACCAGCACCAGCACCAGACTAGCACCAGCACATACCAGCACCAGCACCACTACTACGTACTGCTACTAGTGTTAATAGCAGCAGGAGCGTCGGGCGAGCCTGGAGAAGACGAAGTCAATCCTTAAACCCGAGGCCCGCGGGCCGTCGTCAGAAAGGGGGGTGTGCAGTGTTTAGGGTCCTACTCCTCAAAGTCTATGTTAGGGTGTAGTGTTTAGGGTTGTAAGGATCACGGGATCCTACTCTTCAGGGTTGAATGTTAGGGTGTAGGGTTGAACTAGTGTTCTGGGTTTACGGCTTGCTTTCTGATGGTTTCACGTTTCTTCTTCCCACGCTCACCGTCACCAGATGGTCACCTTCATGATGCTCCTCTTTGCTTTCGTGCTTGGTGTTCTGCGTCTTGTGCCGGATTTCTCATCAGCAATTCAGACCGGCAGCGTGTATGGCAATTCTTGCCAGTCGTCTTCTCATTTCAGTTCCTGCGTGACTGCCATCATCCTGTTTCTTCGGAGTCGTTTGTTCTGACATCTATGTTAGGATGTCTGGAGAGTCTGGTACTTCTATCACCCTGTCTGTGTGTAACTGTCGCTCTCCTCACGACTCGGATTGTGTTTATGATGATTGTGATTGCTTGTGCCATGGTTTCTTACTGCTATCATGTTTGTACTTACTATTTGGAGTTTTTTTGCACTAGTTTTCCCTGTGGCAGGCAGTGCTCTTGCTGTCATGCCTCCGTACTTCGTATGTGCATCAAGTACTGTAGGTTCTGCTGACGGTGTTTCTGCGCATCTATTGCGATAGCCATGCGTCCTCATGACTATGTCTTCTTGTGGCCTTTCGACGTTGGGGCAGGAGGAATATCACGCTTCCGAAGCTCAGGGTGGAAGGGTTGCAGGCACAAGGCTTACGATCTTCGGGGGCTCGTGGATGCAGGGTCCGGACAGATGTGGGCAGCGTGCAAAAAGGCAACCCGAGTGTAAGTTCAAAGTTGAGGCGACGAAACCCTGATGCGGCTGATGCTGATGATTCGTGGTCCCAGGTGAGTGATTGTGCGGAAAGTTGGGGGCACCCCGTCTGATACTGATGATGCGCGGTGCCGGGTGGGCGCCATCAGCACATACTCTTGTAAACTGTAACGGAATTGCTTTCCAAATGCATGACTCCGGAAAGCTTGGGGCATAGAAACGCTTGATGCGGCTGATGTTGATGATGCCCGGTCTCGGGTGGGCGCCATCAGCACGCTCTAGTGAACTGGGACGGGATTTGCTTTCCAAATGCATGACTGCGGAACGTTTGGCACATGGAAACCCTGATGCGGCTGATGCTGATGATGCGCATTCTCGGGTTGGTGCCACCAGTGTGTACCTTTGAGAACTGGGCGGAACGCATGACTTCGGAAAGTTTGGGGCATGGAATGCTGCTGATGATGCGTCTCCTGTAAACTGGGACAGAATTGCTTTCCAAATGCATGATCGCGGAAAGTTTGATGCATGAAAGCCCTGATGCCGATGATGCGCAGTGCCTGGCGGGCTCCATTATTTAGTGCGTATATACTCTTGTGAACTGGGACGGAGCTGCTTTGCAAATGCCTGACTGCGGAAAGTCAGGGGCATGGAAAGCCTCATTCCGCTGATGCTGATGATGCGCGGTGCCGGGTGGGCGCCATCAGCACGCACTCCTGTGAACTTGGAAGGAATTGCTTCCCAAGCACACGACTGCGGAAAGTTTGGGGCATTAAAATCCTGATGCGGCTGATGCTGATGATGCACGGTCCCGGGTGGGCGCCATCAGCACATACTCTTGTAAACTGTAACGGAATTGCTTTCCAAATGCAGGACTGCGGAACGTTCGGGGCATAAACGCTTGATGCGGCTGATGTTGATGATGCCCGGTCTCGGGTGGGCGCCATCAGCAGGCTCTAGTGAACTGGGACGGAATTGCTTTCCAAATGCATGACTGCGGAACGTTTAGCACATGGAAACCCTGATGCGGCTGATGCTGATGATGCGCATTCTCGGGTTGGCGCCACCAGTGTGTACCTTTGAGAACTGGGGCGGAACGCATGACTTCGGAAAGTTTGGGGCATGGAATGCTGCTGATGATGCGCAATTCCGGGTGGGCGTCATCAGCAGATTCTCCTGTAAACTGGGACGGAATTGCTTTCCAAATGCATGATCGCGGAAAGTTTGATGCATGAAAGCCCTGATGCCGATGATGCGCAGTGCCTGGCGGGCTCCATTATTTAGTGCGTACTCTTGTGAACTGGGACGGAGCTGCTTTGCAAATGCTTGACTGCGGAAAGTCAGGGGCATGGAAAGCCTCATTCCGCTGATGCTGATGATGCGGATGGGCGCCATCAGCACGCACTAGTGAACTGGGACGGAATTGCTTTCCAAATGCATGACTGCGGAACGTTTGGGGCATGGAAACCCTGATGCGGCTGATGCTGATGATGCGCAGTGCTAGGTGGGTGCCTACTCTTGTGAACTACGACGGAAATGCTTTCCAAATGCATGACTGCAGAAAGTTTGGGGCATGGGAACCCCAATGCGGCTGATGCTGATGATGCAAGGTGCCGGGTCGGCGCCATCAGCACTTACTCTTGTGAACTGGGACGGAAGTGCTTCCCAAATGCATGACTGAGTAAAGTTTGGGGTATGGAAGCCCTGATGCGGCTGATGCTATTGATGCACAGTCCCGGGTGGCCGCATGCAGCACGAACGGGATGGATTTGCTAGCCAAATGCAAGACCGCGGAAAGTTCGGGGCATGCGCAATCAGCACGTACTTTCGTGAACTGGGCCTGAATTGATGATGCGAGGTAGCATGTGATCTTGTGAATCTGGGATGAGTAGTTCACCGGAAGCAAGACGGCAGACAAAAGTGGCGCCTGGAGGCCCTGATGCGATCAAAACAACATAAAGATAGCAAGTCGAATATGCTGCGATAGAAGCGATTGCAGTTGAAGTTCCGAAAAAACAATGACCCTGACGATGCGAGGAATCGCAACCCTGTTTCATGTGATTAATGACAGCAAAAGTGATGCTGATATTGCAAGCATACAATCGAATTGATATCAACGTGAATTATCATCCTTTTGCCCTCTGCACGGCCAGAAAGAGCTGCGGCCAGCAGCTTCCTCCAACAACGCACAGGCGAAGCTGGAGGTCCGGAGAGTCGGGTCATGGCCAATTTGAATCGATGTTATGGTGATACTCTGAACCGTAAACCCGAATGTTGGATGCTGAGTAGTGTGGTCCCCTCCCACCCCAATTAATTACTTCAACGTTTTCTGAATATGTTTTGCCAGGAGCGCCCTCCGCAACATATTCTGAGCAAAAGAACTAGTAATAGTCATAGCACTAGTAATCATTTGTAATAGCAGTCGGAATAGGAATAGGAGTACGGGGTGATAGTGATGGGAATAGCAATAGTAGTAGAAACAGCACTAGCGCAAATGAAAGTGATAGAAATATTAATGGTACAACTAGCAGCAGTCTTCATGGTAATACAGAGTTTCATTAGTTTCGGGAGCATTGTTTCCAAAAGCAGAAATCAGGCTGGAAAGACTTTGCATTACTAGGCCTCTCCAAAACAAATGCGGCAGCTCAATAAAGCCGGCGAATGTGTGTGTAGTTGCTCCCGTTCTCGGAGGCCCTCTCCGGGTCAGTGCACTGTTGATCCGAAGCCTACAACCCCAAACCCCAAACTGGAAGCCCGAACCCTGAATGCTCAAATCCTTGGAAATCATACGAAGCCTTCAACCCTAAACCCCCAATTCCTCAATCCATGGAGTTCCGAATTCGTAGCAAAAACCGCAAGGCTCTGAAGCAGCCACTTAGCGGCACTCGGGAAGGATGCGCCGGTTTCTTGGGGCCCACAACCCAAATCCAGAAATCGAGACTGCAGAGCTACGGTGGAGGGGTTTAGAGCTTTAGTGGTTGGGGGCTTTTGGGTGTTTGGGGCTTTGGGGTTTAGAGCCGAAGCATTGATTGACCTGAAGCTTTCCTATGCAAGAGGTTGAGCTTGCCTTGAGTTCAATATCAAAGATTGTTCCGAACCCCAAGACCCAAATGTCTAGCCAAGAAAGCAACCCTTCAAACGACCCAACAACCTGAAGCCACTGAGCCCAAAAACCTTCAACTCCAAATCCGTGACTTTTGAGATTGTCAAACATTACCCTCTCTTGAAGAGATCCTTGAACCTATATAATATTTTCCTTAGTTTCTTAAGGTAAAGCCAAATGCGCAAACCAATTCCCCACGACTTAGAGCTTTCCAGATCTTTTTTGGTCCTATGTGTGTATAAGGCCCGAATGTCTTGCAGGAAAAGCCTTAAACCCTAGACCCTAAACGCCTACATCCGTAAATGCCGAAACACCGAAACACCGAAAGCACTGAACCCCGGAAACCCTAAACCCCGCAGCCCCTAAACCCCTAAACCCCTGAACCCTAAATCTGTAAACCCTAAACCCGAAAACTCAAGCCTCAAGGAAGGCTCTTCTGGGTCGGCGCGCCTCCTTGCCAGTCAGTTGGGCGAATCCCAGGGCAGTTCCTTGCACGCCGATAAGATCGGAAAAGGGTTTAGGGTTGCAGGGTTTGAGGTTTAGGGTTTAGGGTTTTAGGTAGGATTTTAGGGTTTTAAGGTTTCGGGTTTCGATGGAATTGTTCGGATTCTTCGGAACGCTGCTTATAGTCGGAATACTGCTCAGGCATAACTTGTCGCATCCTGATCCTATGCCGGAAAACGGCAATCACGTCCCCAAGCCCAATGCCCTCAAACCCGAGACCCTACTGCCGAGCCCCCAAAGCCCACGCCGGAAGACTCCAAGCACGCGACTTCCAATTCGACATCTTGAGCTCCCATCCTAAACCCTAAACCCTGAAACCCCTAAAGCCCCTAAACCCCTAAACTCTAAACAAAGCGAAACCTCAAACCACGCGAACCCAGTCGGAGTCCGCTGGGGCCGGCGAGCCGAAGATACCATCTGCGGGTTCCTTCAGAAGCATTTCGTTCCTTGGATGTGGTTAGGGGTTTCGGGGTTTGGGGGTCTACGGGTTTAGGGGTTTAGGGTTTAGGATTTAGGGTTTAGGGGGTTTGGGTTTAGGGTTTAAGGTTTAGGTTGGGCTCATGCGAAGCTGGGCTGGCGAGGGAAGGTTCAATTATGCCCCATAGAAGTGAGCAGTTTCATGCAGTCTTGGTGCAAAGGCTGGGCTGGGTTGACCTTTCAGTGTGCTGTCTTCGGGGAGCTAACTTCCAACAGCTTCCCTTTTCGATGCTTGTATCGTCTTAGTTTACAATACCCGGGATGCTATGTAGTGTATTTTCTAAGATATTTAACCAGCGAAGCAATTTGCTTTGCCACGACATGCCAAGCTTTTGGCATCAAGAGCGTGCTTCTACTACGACCACGACGACTGCTGCTATACTGCTCTTTCTCCGGCTCTAGCTCCTGCTGTTGTAGCAGTAGTAATTGTGCCAGTTCCTCGTCGGCTGGTTGTTGCCAGGAAGGGGCGACAAACTCTGGACACGAGCAGGGCCCTACTTCCCAGTCGTTCGCTGCTCGGCAGAACCTTGAGTCTTGCCCTGCCGCTCATTCCCGCAACAATCAGGCCCTCTAGGGCTGTGTTTGCAGACTTTGTGTTTCGTTTTGGGTAGTGGCTTTACTCAGACCTGCCTCCGAACCGACTCTGGTAGAATGAGAAAAGTAACGACAGTTGAAGCAGTAGGAACTTCCGTATTAGCAGTGGCAGGCATAGTTGTCGCTGAAGCAACTACAGCAGCACAGGCAACAGGAGTTGCGGTTCGAGTGGGTGGCAGTCCTCGCCTTCGCCAAAGTAGAAGTAGGACAAGTTGAATCACGATGCAGCTGCTAATATTACACAAAGTGTAGACGCAATTTCAATTCGAGCAACAACTGTGCTGAGAATAGCAACCATATAAACAGCAATAGGAATTTCTACCGGAAGCAACAACAATAGCCAGAACAACGGTGACTACAGCCTGCCGTCGTGAGGCTTCAGCGGTAAGACGAAGCCAAAGTTCAAAAACCCGATGGCAATTCACCTGAAGTCTTAAACCCCGAAGTCAAAACCTTAAACCACCCTAAGCCTCAACCTAAAACCCTAAACCCTAAACCAAACCCTAAACCCAACACAAAAGGCCCCGACCGCCGACTCCTTTCACAGAGCACACGACAGCCCCGAAACTTCCCCAAACCCCCAACCTTTTAAGGTTTGGGCAGGCGGCAGCCAGCCAGGTGACGCCTGGCTTAACCGAGTTTAGAGGGTTCGGGGATTAGGGTTGAAGGTTTAGGGTTTGGGGTTTAGGGTTTAAGGTTTAGGGTTTAAGGTTTAGGGTTCAAGGGCACAGCATCCGCAGCGACGGTCACACACGAATGCTGTGACAGCGTGCAGTGGTCTTACCAACAATAAGAATATTACTGCCGTAGCGTGGATGAGGTGCGTAGCGTGGATGAGGTGCATATCAAGGTCTTGGGTTGCTGAAAGCTTGCACCATTTACCTTTGGTTAGTAGGGAATGGAGGAATGGGGTACAATTATAACTACTATTACTACTATTACTACCATTCTTTCATTCCCTACTAACCAAAGGTAGGACCCTAAACTTCTCACTCTCCTGACAGGGGTAAAATCCCACAGCCAAGCCAAGGAGGGAAGATGTCAGTGACCAAGAAAGCACAGGAGCCTCCGGCTTGCTGCTTCAAGGATTCATGTTATAATTGTTAGTTTTATTGCTAAACTGTTGCGATTCTTAGTATTATTGTTGTGGTTGTTACGGATTATGACTCATCTTTTGTCACTCATATGAATGGTTATAGCTTGCCAGTTTGTGCTGGAAAGCAAACATAGCTATGGGAACGGTAGCACTTGCGAGATGAATAACACCAGCGCAACAGTACCTGCACCAGTCTTGGGCATTCGTAACCCTGAGACCCCAAAGCGCAGAAACCACGCGCATGGACGCACTGCTTGGGGTCCAGGGCTTGGTCTTTGAAGAGATAGCGCTTTGTCCTGTTCAGAACTCCTTCACTCAACGCTCCGACATTTTTAATATAGTTACCGAAAACCCCAAACGGTTAAGCCCTAAACCCTAAACCCTACACTGAACCCTCCTGGTTCATGCAGGAAGCAGCGAGAGCTCAGGCTGGGCCTGTGCTCATTGCTACCCTGGCCTCGTAGCTTCGTCGGACCCACATTGAAAATTGAAGGGCTTAGGGTTTAGGGAGAATTGGAGGGTTTAACCAATGCATTCTTCAATTCCTTAATATAGGGCTGGGAAACTTAATAGTAATTTTTTGTCCTTGCATGTCCAACTGGGTTATGGTTTATCCTCAAAGCCTTACTCTAACCTAAACCTCGAGGCCGTAGACCTTAAACCCTCGACACTAGATCAGGAGCCCTGCGTCCACATGTTTCATTTCAAGCTCGAAGCCGCGAAACCCAAGCCTGATTCCTGAAAGGCTCTACCTTACCCTAAGGATCCATAGTAGTTCCTTTTTGGGGTTTGGGATTTAGGGTTTAGGGTTTAGGGTAAGAACTATAGAATCCTACAAGGTAATCCCAAAAAGGAACTACTATGGAGCCTCTGGGTATTTGCTACAAGGAAAGCTTAATCCCCAAAGACCGCAATCCTAAACTGAACTGCTTGGCTTGGCCTCCAAGTCAGAATCCTTTGGTCTCCAGGGTCTGGCAAGAGCCCTTGTGGTAGGTATCGTAGGCAGTTTTCTAGGCTCTCGTCTGACATGACCATATTTCCTGCGTCTTATGCGTGCTTCAGCCCCACGGCCCAAGCTTTGGACCCTACACTTGCAAGCCTGTAAATGGTTTTCGAGAGCCTCGAGGTTTCTCACGCAAAAGTCCCTACATGCCTGCGTGATATTTTTGCCTAAGTTCGACGGTGCAGGCGAGAATTGCATGTCTCGGGTCCTCTGATGCATGCCAGTCGCATAGGCTTCGGTTCGGTAGCTGCTTTGAACATGGCTTGCCTGGTTGCGCTCCCTGAGCGGGGTTTGCCTCCGTGCCAGGGAAGTTCTGTGCATGCTTCATAGACTCCTGGATGGTCAGACTTGCGTGGCAGGTCTCTCTTCACATCCGGACGTCGAGCCTGCGCAAGCGCATCTTGGCCGCACTACTACTACGCTACCACGGTACCTTGCTACCACGCTACCGTCACAACACTTCCACTACCACCTCTGCTCTGTTGCTGCTGCCGCAGCTGCTGCTGCTCCTGCTGCTGCTACTACTACTACTACTGCTGCTGCTGCTACTACTACGGCAACAACAACAACTACTGCTACTGCTACTACTTCGACGACGACTACCAATACCCGCTACTGTTACTGCTACTTGTAATGGGACGTAGCAAGTCCAGCCATAAGTATAGTCAGCATGATAGTAATAATGGATTCGCAGCATACAGTATCATTGTATTGTAGCGGTGTGGCATTCTTAGCGACACAAGCAGAGATTGTAACAGAGCAGAGATGAGATAGGACTAACAGAGCAGAGATAGGACGTGTAAGAACCGAACTGATGTCGATCATGGCAGTTCTTCTAAAATGGATACAGTATGGACGAGAGTGGACTCGTGTGAGTACTATGAGCAGTAAGACTTGGGCCCAGAGCGCCACCGGCGCAGCAAGAACACCAAGAATTAGGCAGATTTCACGCAATGACCATGCTGATGCTGGTGATGCTCGCTACGGAAGTGGGTTCGAAAGACAGTGAGCAAACACATGCTTCGGGTTCAGGGTTTAGGGTTTAGGTTTCAGGGATAGTAGGGACCTTTTCATTTTCCTCTAACCAGACCCCACATGACCAGGGAGATTACCGCTGAGCCTACGAAGCCGCAGCTGGAGGCAGGCTACCTAAGTTCGTGGGTTTAGGGTTTTTAGGGTTTAGGGTTTTTAGGGTTTTAGGATTTAGAGGCTGTCCCAGGAACTCCAAAGCCCTCCAACCCTTAACCCAAACCCCACAACCCTAAATCACAAGACCTACAACCCTCAACTACAAACCCGACAATCCTAAAGCCGCGAACAGGTTCGACTATTATCATCATGTTTTCTGTTGTTGTTGTTGCTGTTACTACTACTACTACTACTACTACTACTACCACTACTACTCCTGCTGCTGCTGCTGCTACTACTACTACTATTACTACTTCTACTTCTGCTTCTACTTCTACTGCTACTGCTACTGCTACTTCTGCTTCTACCTCTACCTCTACTTCTACTTCTACTTCGACTTCTACTTCTACTTCTACCTCTACCTCTACTGCCACTACTACTGCCACTGCTTCTACTACTACTACTACTACTACTCCTACTCCTACTCCTACTCCTACTGCTACTGCTACTGCTACTGCTACTGCTACTGCTACTGCTACTGCTGCTGCTACTGCTACTGCTACTGCCACTGCTACTACTACCACCACTATCACTACTACTGCTACTACTACTACTACTACTACTACTACTACTACTCCTGCTAGTACTCCTGCTACTACTACTACTACTACTACTACTGATATTCTTATTACTATGACTATTCTTATCTTCACTAGTAGTTTTCGTATTGCAGCGGTGAAATGGTGATTGTTATTGTTATTGCTAGTTTTGCTGTTATCATTATTATTCTTATGATTATTACTGGGGGCTCCGGGATCAAAGCCGCAGGGACCCAGGCCTCGCGCCGGATCGCTGCTGGCCGTCTTGCGGCAGGTGGCCGCGCTGGAAGATTGGGGGGTTTCGGGGGTTGAGGGTTTAGGGTCAGGGGTTTTCAGGGTCCAGGTTTTTTTGCGTCTAGGCTGTAGGGACTAGGGTTTAGGGTTTACGGTTTTAGGGTTAAGAGTTTATGGTTCTGTAGGGGTTCGAGAGGGGTTCTGCAAGCGTCTAGGGCGAAGGCTGCGACATTTCGGGGGTTTTCGTCTTGGTTTGGGGTTGGGTTAGGGTTTTCGGGTTTGGGGGTCTGAGGCCTCCAAGCGTTTAGGGTCTGGATTTTGAGGACAGGGGCTTGAGGGCTTTTAGGGTCTTGGGCTTTAGGGTTTGGGGCTTAGGGGTTCAGGGGTTTAGGGTTTAGGGCTTCAGGGTTTAGGGTTTTTCGTGGGTTCAGGGCTTCGGGTTTAGGGACGACACGTCCGAGGGTTGTAGGATTTGCAGTTCTCCGAGGTCTTGATTTTGATAGCTGAAATGTCCAGTGCCAGGTCTCTAAGTAGCTCTAGTCTACCTGCCATGATCGTTGACCTGTATATTTTTGAGGAAGTGACAACTCTGATCCTCAAGGTCTACACCCGATGCCTTCAACCCGCAGGCCCCTTGAAATCTAAACCTTGAGTTCCCAGTTTAGAACCCATCCGAACAAGATTTCAGGACCCTCATAATATGCAGTTTTCAACTATCCCCATAAGATCGCTTTGGAGTTCGAAGGCCGTGGTCCTGGGATCCAGCACGGCGAAGCCCAGGCGAAGTTTTAGGGTCGGGCGGGGGCCTTTGTGGTTTTGGATCTGGGCCTGGAGTGTGCGGGTTTAGGTTGCGTTTTCTCGGGTTTGGGCTTAAGGGTGAGGTTTCTAGCATGTGGGGGTTAGGGTAAGGCCTTTAGTTCTGGGTTTTAGGGTTGTGTCGGGAGTTTTGGTTCAAGGCGCACGTGTCGGGCCATGAGACTTCGAAATCTCTAATCCCTAAATGCCTGATCAACTTTTCCTGAAGTTAAATCTTGAAGGCTCTGAGGATGCGGTTCGAGCTTCCCAGATGTACAATCCGGGTTTTCAGGCCAATTATGGTAGACCCCTACAAGGATCCTGAACCCCAGACTCTGCTGCCAAACCCGAAAACCCCAGGCAACCAGATGCATGCTACGACCTTAACCCTAAACCCTCAAACCTTGAAGTCCATGATGTGCAATCTACGCAGGCCACCTCGGCTCAACGTCAGGCGCATTGCAAGGCCGTGCGGGGCTCTACTGAGTGTTATCGTGTTGGTAAGTTACGTTCCTCTACGTCACAATAATAATCATCATCATCGTCGTCGTCATCGTCGTCGTCATCATCATCATCATAGTGTAGTATTATGATGCTTGCATAAACTGTCCCAAGCTTCTCGTCGAGTTCCAAGTCTATGGACAATTCCGGTTAACACCACTCACCACATGCATGAGACACTCCAGATTCTCGGCACCTGTGAACCAATTGGAGTCAAGCAAATAGGAATCAGACGAGAATATCACCAGTTGGAATAAAAGCACATGTACAACAGGAGTAGCAGTGGTGGCAGTAGCAGTAGCCGTGGCGCGCTGGTGCTGCTGGTGCCAGTCGCGGTGGCAGCGGTGGCGGTGGTGGTGGTGGTGGTGGTGGATGTTGAGGTGGTGATGGTAGTGCTGGTGCTAGTAGTAGCAGCACGAGCGTTGTCGTAGTGCCGCAGCAGTAGCAGTAGCAGTACCAGTAGCGGTAGCGGCAGCGGCAGGGGCAGCAGCAGCAGCAGGAGGTTGAGGAGGTTGAGGAGGTTGAGGAGGTTGAGGAGGTTAGGAGGTTGAGGAGGTTGAGGAGGTTGAGGAGGTTGAGTAGGTTGAGGACGAGGAGGAGGAGGAGCAATGGTAGTAAAAGTAGTAGTAATGGTAGTAACAGTCGCAATAGTAGTACTAGCAATAGTAGTAATAGTAGCAATACTAGGAGTAGTAGTAATAGTAGTAAAAGTAGCAAGAAGTAGTAGTAGTAGCAGCTATGGCTTCCTGGAGCTGCTCTTGGAGATGATGTTTTCAGACACGTTGGAAGCTGAAGGCTCTTGTCCTTGCAAGTCTGCTTTCCATCGAAACCCTGATCTTGCTGTAGGCCTTGAGCCCATGAGGGTTAGGCTCATACTAGGGATTGGAGGGCAGAAGGATGCACAACAGCGGAAAAAGCGAGACTAGAGTGACTTGTGAAGAAAAACCCTGGCTGTTCAGGTTTATTGCAGTTTAAGTACTCGTGTCCCTAAAGCCTCAACGTTGCGTATAGGTTCTCTGGCCGGAAAAGGATTCTCGTGCTTGATACAACTACGATTGTAAGAAACCATAAAACCCTATGTAAGGGTTTAGGGTTTAGGGTTCAATTCGAAGCGACTTCAGCCACCCATGGCCCCACATGTGATGGCCACGAAGCGCAGGCGCAAGGGTGCAGGTGCCTTTCCACAGCTCACCGCCATGCACAGTCTGACTCTCATCTTCTGCTTCAGCTTCGGATTTGGGTGGTTGTCAAAAGTATGGTCCCTTCTTGGGTCCTTATAATACTACGGCACTTAATATTTAGGGTACCCAAAAAGGGGCCATAATTTTGACAACTACCCATTTGGCGTCTTTTGATAGGGCTTTTCTAAGGTCTGATGAGGATGTTAGGACCTTATGCAAGGCAGCGTAAGTGTTGTCGGTTTGGGGCTTTGGTGTTGAAGTTTTGGGGCCTGTTTAGGGGGCTGCGGCTTGGGGTTTGGGCGTGAAGGCGTTTAGGGTGTAGGGTTCAAGGCTTAGGGGTTCGAGGCATTGCCCCCTGAAAGCCTCAAGTCAAATGCCTCTCTAAAAACCCTAAACCCTAAACCGTAAAACACCAGGAACCCTAAACTCCTAAACCCTAGGCCCTACGCCTAAACCTTTGTGTCTTCGTCCTGGGTTTCGGTTTTCTCTTACCTCCAGACTTCAAGTCGCAAGCAGTTGCATCCCCAAAGCCCGATCCTGATGACAGGAGAAGTAAAGCTGGCTTTCTTGAGTTTGGAATCTTGAGCTTGGGGTTTAGGGTTTAGGGTTTAGGGTTTTAGGGTTTAGGGTTTAGGGTTTAAGGTTTAGGGTTTAGGGTTGCAGGCTCATTCCCATCGCGGATCGTGCAAGATGCGCTCGGCTCCGTCGAGCTATCCTGCCGTTCTGTTAGTGAAGGAAGTAAAGCAGTACCCGCAAGACTGGAATTCAGACTGCCTTAATCTCAAGCACAACCCGAGCAAATAGTTGAATTCTCCGATTCTGAACCTCAAGCCCTCCCTAACCTCAAAGCCCCGTAACCCTTAATCCCAAGTCCTGAACAAGATACTCCCTACAGCCCAAAGCCTAAACCCTAAACCCTAAACCCTATCCCGTAATCCCAAGTCTTGAACCCCAAACTCTCCTGCACTCCCGGTTCCGCGAAGCCAAGCCAAGCTGAGCCCGAAGCCCAGGTTTGCAGCCCGTGGTGCCTCAGGCCATCCGGAGGCTCTCTGCTTCCTGGGATGGTGATGGTCATGCTACAGAGGGACCAGAAAAATCACTAATGTTATCCGCTTACAGTCCCTGTAAAACTACGGAAGAACATACTCAGAGGCCCTATATTTCCAACTATTGCGCACCCCCATATTTGTGGCTGTATCTGCGTCCGTGGCTATTGTTGTTGTCATTGCTGCTAAATCGGCTGCGTAGCTGCTGTGCCATTCTGTAATCGTCGTGACATTCCGCGCCCTCAACCGTGCCTAAATCCAGCCATGGAGATTGTGCAGAGTGTGTCCCTTTCGCAGGCCCAAAGGGAAACTTTCAACATGCCTCCAAACTGCGTCCAACAGCCTAAGGCCCAAATCCTTGAACTACAAATCCCAGCATAAGAGCACCGATAATTACTGCTATTCCCGTGCGAAGACTAGACAACTTCAGTAGCACATGCGCAAAGGCTTGAAAACTGCCTATGAAACGCTGAACCCTCAACCGTGAACTCTCCTTCTCATGCGCACCCCAGGCTGCAGGCACGAATGAAGCTGTTGTCAAGGAACCCCTCAATACCAAAGTCTTTAAAAGCCTTTCAAAATTCTATACAACCCTAAACCGTAAACCCGAAACCATGAAACCCCGAAACCACTGAAGCCCTAAAGCCCTAATCCCTTAAACCGCCTAAAACCCCCTAAACCCTATAAGGCTCCCCCAAACCCTAAACCCTCAACCGAGTCAGTAAAAGATTCCAGCCTAGAAGCTCCGAAACCGGTCCCTAAACCCTAATTAAGGAATGTGCCTAAGTTATCATAGGAAGCCTAATATGATTTTAGGAATATACCTCTTAAGAGCTCCTTTAAAGGGATCACTAGAGGGATTTATAAGGGCTCTATTAGGAATACACCCTAGATTATAATAGGAACCCTGATATGATTTAAGGTATATTCCTTAGTTACCTTATAAGTTACCTTATAGAACCCTTATAGATTCCTTTAAGGAACCCTTTAAAGAACCCTACTATGATTTAAGGTCTATTCCTTAATCAAGGGGTCTTGGAGTCTCTGGGAACATCTGCTCGGAGGGTCGGGGGACTTAGTAACTGGCTATTTTAGGGACTTATCAGTACCATAACCCCAATTAGGGTCCCTTTTAGGGTACTTATAAGTCTACTTACTAGCTACTTACTCCCATACCTCCCTTATAGGTCCCTTATAGATCCCTTTAAGGAGCCCTTTAAAGAACCCTTCAAGGAACCCTACTTACTAAGTCCCCTAAAGACCCCCCAAGTGCTCCGCCAGGGCGTCGGATTGGAGTCTCACAGAGATCACTTCGGCAGAGCAGGGGCGCGGTGAGGTGGGCAGGGTTTGTGGGGTTTAGGGGTTTAGGGGTTCCTTTAATTGGGTTTAGTGTTTAGGGTTTAGGGTTTAGTGGTTTAGGGTTCAGGGTTCAGGGTTTTGGGTTGAGGCTTTCGTTCGTCATGGTTTGGGGCTTTGTTGCGGGTTTAAGGGTTTGGATCTTCTGGCCAACTTGATGTTTTGCGCTGTGGGCCTTAAACTCCCTGCATGCCAAGCCTTACCCCCGACACCCGGAACCACACCCAAACGTAGAAAGCCTGCTAAAATCCTAAATCCGAATAACGCTAGAATCCACGACCCTAACATCCTAGAGGCCCTAGACCGTGAAACGCTAGACTCCAAACCCAATGGCCTTCAACCACACAGCCCTAGAGTCCTAAGACCTGTCAAAAGCCCACAGCCCTTCTGGAAGCGGCATCGAACCCCTTAAAGACACCTTTTGCGAAGCCTTTCATGCCCCTTGTACGGTAGCCCACAGCCTGTAAATCAAAAACCCTAAACCCGAAACCCCCAAACCCTAAGCCCCAAACCCTAAGCAAAAAGGCTAACGTCAACCAAACTTCAAAAATCCTGGACCCCAAACCCCCCTGACGACGAGGACTCGCCAGGGTGGAGTCCCCAGTCCTCTCGATGCCTCAGGCAGGAACGGTTCGACTTCTGACGCCCTCCGTAGCCCGTCTGAAACGCCTGAAAGTGCTTAAACCCCAAACCTTAAACGAAAATTTTCTGAATCCTACACTCTAAAGGGTTTAGGGGTTTACGGGCCTTTTGAACTTCAGGGTTGGGGTGTTTAGATCTTAAGGGTTTAGAGGGGGTTTCGGGGTTTAGAGGCTTGCGGTTTCAGGGCTGAGGTTTAGGTTTTGGCCTCTGAGAGTTAAGCTTCGGGTTTCAGGGTTTCAGGGATTTAAGGTTTACTGTCTACTTGGAGGTTCATGGGTAGGTAACTATAATTATAACCCATATTAAGGGGCTTGTAACCCCACTTATAACTACCCATGAATCTCCAAGTAGAGTTCAAGGAAACAGGTTTAGTGTTGCAGTTTCGAGCTCAGGAGCCTTGCAAAGCCAATGTAGAGGTCCGAACACTCGGCAATAATATCCGCCATTTAAAGCCCCTTTATAGTTATGCTACGATAAACCCCAAAACCCTCTTCTGTTCATTCATGGCCTTATGGTGGGGCTCCATCCAGATTTGCGAGAGTCCATAAACCCTAAATCCTAAACCCTATAAGCCCTAAACTTTAAACCCTAAACCCAACACCACAACCCTAAATTCTAAACCCCAAACCCTAAACCCGAGCCCTCGACGCAGGTCCTTCCGGAGTGAGGCCAAGACCCAAAGGCGCCGAAACTCGCGGCGAGGCTCGGATGAGGATTTACGGTTTCGAGCTTTAGGGCTTTAGGGTTTCGGGGTTTTGTTTTAGGGTTTAGGGTTTCGAGCTTCAGGGTTTCATTCAGGGTCTCGGGTTTTAAGGTTTAGGGTTTGAGGTTTAAGGTTTAGGGGTTTAGGGTTTAGGGTGTAGTTGACTTATCTTTGTGAGCAGGCTTCGATTAGAGGGCTGTTTGGGGAGGGTTTTGGACAGGGTCTTGTAGGGGTTACCTGGAGGGTCGGGGGACTTAGTAAGTAGGTAGTAAGTAGACTTATAAGTACCCTAAAAGGGACCCTGATTGGGGTTATGGTACTTATAAGTCCTTAAAATAACCAGTTACTAAGTCCCCCGACCGTCCAAGTAAGTATAGCGGATTCGTCAGGGTTGAGGCTTTGGGTTTTGGCGCTTAATGGGGTCTGAAGAAATAGTAGTAGTATCGCCTTATGGTCACCATAGAGTTACAGTGTAATATGCCCTAAAACTGTACTAGAAAATACTGTCGCCCCTTAGCTATCCAAGCACCGAAACAGGTCATAGGAGACAGAGGATCATTCTTGCTGGGGTTCTCTGTATAGATACACTTTAGAATAAGGACATGCAGGGAACTATCGACAGGACAGCGGAAGTGGCGGACGTATCGCAGTTGCAACCACAGTAACCACTGTACTACTACCACTAGCACCACAGCGCCGCTGCGCTGACGACCGATTTCCAGCATAGGGTATACTCTTCATTTCCGAGCTCACTCTGACTTTCACATTCCAAGATTTTCTGAACCCCTGGCCGTAAACTATAAACCCCAAGCCCTTGGGTACCTTATTTCTCGCTTGTTTCTTGATGCGGCTCAGGCCAAGAGATCTCGGGTCAAGCGCAATAACCACACCACCACAGTATGTGTCTGGCCTGTTGATCCCCAGTACCTTTTCTTCTGCTACCACCACCACTGCTGCTACTGCTACTGCTTCTCCCGCTGCTACTACTAGGACACAGGCTCGTAGGAGGACTGGTGTTTTGATGCGTTTCAAACCGAACGCAATCTTCAGATTTGAGCACCCCTACGGCGTTTTCGGCTCCCACGAAAAGTGGTTTGGGCATGCTCGCCAAAGGCATGGATGCTTGTGACAATGTGTCTTGCTCCACATCCTCGCACAGTATGTTGTACCAAGAAGCAAGCGTATACCAGTGTTTTGGACATGATCGCCAAAGGCAGTGACATGAATGTTGTTTTCCTCCCCCCCTGGCTCCGAAACGCATGTAAACACCAGTCCCCCTACGAGCGTGTGTGGTACTACTACTACTACTGCTACTACTACTACTACCACTACTACTACTGCTACTCCTACTAATACGACTACTACTACTACTACTACTACTACTACTACTACTACTACTAATGCTGACGAGCACTGAAGTGACCCATCAGCGTGAAGATCATCATCTTTTGTTAACCCGAAGCCCAAAAATCCCCTGCAGGACCTGGGATTGCTCAGAAAGATGCACGGAGCGCATGTTGCACCGCCCTCCCAGCAGAGTGTAGCTTCTAATTTCCGTGTGTTGTATCGTCGAATCACAGCATTTGGTTGAGTGTTGGCTAGAAGCCTCTAGTAGGGGGGTTTTGCGCAGAGCCCTCTGAAGTGGCAGTCGCGGTTGTACTGAATGCCTCACGCCGGCGTTATTTCGCAGGTTGTGTTCCAGCTTACTTCCGGTTGATTGTGGTAGCAGCCACACTCTTAGCTTGTCCCTTTTGGAAGGCGGTGCCTTTATGGCTGAATTCAATGCATCCTCGTTCCATGCTACCTTCGCGGAGAGATCGGGACACCTATGGAGACCAAAACCCTTAAGCGCAAGTAAATTGGGGCTCAGTTTACGGTGCCCAAACCCCAACGTGCTCTTCTCGTGGGTGGTTCATTTTGCACCTGCCGTCACAGACGTGCCGTGCGTTTTTGGTGCCCGTTGTACAGTGCTGGCCAGGTCCTCACATGGCAGTTTCCGAAAAGTAGGGGTGCCTTATTTTGAGGTCCTTATAATAAGGATCCTAGTATTTAGGGTACTACATCAGGGTCCCCTATTTCCGGAAACTCCCACATGTTTTCAAGGCATGGTCTCCAACACTGGCAGCATGTCCGTGTTTTCATTTCAATGGTGGTGGCATCACCGTCGTTCGGCAAACACTGCGGATAGTTTCCTGACTTTGCACATGTCCGGATAGTTACCCACACTCAGAAGTCACAGACAGAAGCAGCCAGCAGTGCTCTTGATTTGATGCTTGCAACCTTGAAGCTACCCCAAAGCCGTAAACTCCTCAAGCGCCAATCCCCAAGCCTTACATTCCCTAAGCCCTAAACCCTAATTAGGCAGAATGTGAAAGTGATCGTTTTTCGGGTCAGCCACGCAGGTCGACTCTCCCCAAGCCGCATAATAACATCCTGGTGAACACTTACATTATCATACTTTGGACGATATGGTCCTTATACACTCATATCTTCACATCTAGATATCAGTTGTAACACTTTCTCCGCAGGTTGCTTTGCCACTGCACAGTGCAAATTGCCTGCATCTCGCTGCGAATGCTACGAGTTTTCTCTGCAGGCTTGATCCCGGTCCCACGATTCGGCAGAAGGATGCTGTGCGAACACCTGGCTCTTGTCATTTCGTTTGGCAGTGGTCTTGCATACCATGCCATGTGCTGCATGACGAAACGACTATGTCCATTCATTTGTGCTTCCGTGAAGCCAGGATGCTCGGAAGCACATTCAGTTTCTGGAGCTATTGACATAGGAGTTTGTCGTGAACTACAACTTGGGACACAACCCATCTGGTGAACTTCTGAAGCTGCTACCATTGACGTGTCTGATCAGCAACCTGCCCTGAAAGTTGATCATCAGGGACGCCGCGCATTGCACGTGGCCATGATTCAGGAAGTGGCACCATGCACAAGGCTGCGCAGGCCTGCCGGTCATGCAAGTAGGGTCGTTCGTGTCAGCTGCAGCACCCAACATCCTGAACCTTGAACCCTAAACCCTAAATCACTAGACCCCAAATCCTTATCCACTAAACCCTAAATCACTACACCCCAAATCCTTATCCACTACACCCAGAGCCCTTAAATCCCTAAACACCACCTCCAAACCCAAGGGCTTTTCAGTGCTGAATCCCAGTCCATACTTCCCGCTAAACCATGGGATACTCCTCTCCACACTGGATGCCCTCAAACTACAACCTGCTACTACGATAGAGCTATTAAATATCATGTTAAGTTCTTGTTTTCTATATTATGTTCTACTCTGTTATATTATGTCATATTACAGTGTAGCCCAAACCCTGAACTCAAAACCTGAGCTAGTGCTACTATGACGGCTGCGACAAGCAAGCAGTGGACTAAGGATGGCGCGCACGCTCACCACGGTGCTGTTGACAGTTGACAACAGAAGTATGCAGTGCAGAGATACCCGGTGTCAAGAACCGTGGTAGTGGCACCAACACGAGGAACATGTAATCTTTGTTAATCGTAGCAGCAATCAAAACAATAGCAGGCAGCAGAACAGCTGGAAATCACAGAAATAGCAAGGTTAAGGGCTTATGACAAATCCTTCAACTCTCAACCAAATTCGCACTGGTTTCGCAAGGGCCAGAGTTTTGGCGAGCTGCGCCGGCAGCTGCAGGCAAAGAAGGGTCTGGATCAGGGCTCTTCTTCCATGCACACACAGAATATGATTGAAGCGTGAAAGGGTTGTTGGTCATGGATTGCCGTGAGGGCGTTCGGGTGTAGGGTTAATTATTCATGCTTCTATGGTATCCGAAGGCACATGGCCACCCTAAGCGCAGGCTGGAAAGTTGGGCCTGCGACAGTGCAACTCAGCCATCAGCTGCCGGGACGGCATGGGGGTTGAGGGTTTAGGGTTTTGGGTGTAGGGTTTGGGTTCAGGGTTTAGGGTTTTGGGTTTAGAGGGTTTAGGGTTAAGGATCTAGGCACAATCCTGAAGCTTTAGGCCGAAATCAAGCCTGCATAGCTTGCCCTGCTTGGAATTCATGTCTACGTGGTTTTGGTTATGTCCTTGGCCGTTGTCACTGCGGGCCCGGGCTGCTATGTCCCTTCCCATCACCGGGGTTTGGCTTCTGGTTTTGGGCAGTAGGCGCTTTGAACCTCTTGCAAGGCATAAGCCCCAGAGCATCGACGAATAGCAGCACAAGCGTAGGATCTTCCTCTACTGCTACTGCTGCTACTAGCACGAGCACTGGCACTGGCACCCGCGCCAGTGCTGGCACTCACATTAGCACTCGCACTAGCGCTCGCAGTCGCACTTGCACTAGCACTCGCACGAGCACTAGTACGAGCACCAGCACTAGTACGAGTGCTGCTGTAAGTGCAAGTTGCAGTAGGGATACAAGCAATATCGAAGCAATAGCGATGCTGAGCCGATCTAGCCGTCTCTCTATGCACCCCGACTGCCGATGTTGCCCATATGTCGGGTCCCAGGATTTGGTTTTAGGACGGATTCTCAATGTTACCGCCGAGTTGCTCAGAGACTCCAATATCCCTTAAGTAGGGAATATACTTTGAATTATAGTAGGATCCCTTTTGTGCTCTAAGGTATTCCTTAATTATGTAATTAATGTTGGAGTGTCTGGTTTCAAGCTTCCCGCAAAAGAACCCAGGTTCCTTGGGGCAAAGGCAGCAATGGCAAGCAGCGCTGCAACTTTTGCAGGTGAAAGCAGCTTCCAGCTTTTGCCAGTTGCACAACGTTTCCAGAGAATTGCTTTGTTTTTCCCATCTGCAAGAGTGGGTTGATGAAAGCTCTCAGTGAGTCTTTTGGGATTCAGGGTTCGATGGCCTGGTGTTTCCTTCAAAAACCTTCCGAATTACGTCATGCCTTGTCTGGCATGCGACACATAACAAACCTTGTGTGATGTACTGGTGTATACCGTATGATGCAAGAAAGAACTAGCACGACATGTTCAAGGCACCCTGACCCCCCCAAATCCTTAAGAATACCCGTAAGCCCTAAACCCTAAACCCTTAACACTAGGCTTGGGCTACTCTTGAGGAGCTCCATGGCTTCAAGGTGCCAGAACAACGAGGCATATGGTTCACTATGTATCCTGTTACTATAGGGGCCTTAAGAATTACCTATACTAGTGTGGGGTTCCTTATTATAACTCTAATATAACGGGCCTCAAAACGCCATTCTAATTGTTAAGACCCTTTTTTTTATCTTAACCCGCAGCCCCCCCAATACCGAGAGCTCCGCTGCTATGCAGGACCTGGAGTTTGCTTCGATCCAACGGAGCGCAGTTTCCTTCGGTTCTGGCATCAGCGCGTGTGGAAGGGCGAAGCAGTGGCAAAGGCATTCAGGATTTTGGGTTTTACCCTAAACTCTGAGTTTTATACTATATATAGGGGCCTAAAATGTTTACCAATACTATTTTTAGGGGTTCCTTATTACAATCATAGCATAATGGGCTCCAAAACCCTATTCTAATTATTAAGACCCCTACAATACCCTCGCCTTTGGGTTGCATGTTTGCTTCAATGCCACCGTGAGCTTGCTCTCTCGCCTGCGAGCTCCCCAGTTTTAACTCTTCGCTTCAGGTCACGGAAAGCATGCTGAACCCTAAACCCTGAACCCCTAAACCCCAAAACCCAAAACCCTAAACCCAAAACCCTAAACCCCAAACCCAAAACCCTAAACCCTAAACCTTCTGTAGTCACACGCACACGCGGGTTTTGTCTTCGGCTCTTCGGTTTTGGGGGCATGGGGCGGTCCCAATCGTGAGGATCTTGAACCGTACCTTCGGGGTCTCTGCTAGGGCCCTGGATGTTGGGTTCCTGCGTATAATGCTAGTATCATCTACCCCGAAACCTTGTTCTAATTATTTGAGGCCCCCATCTTACACGCAGGGCCCTGGTGCTTCTCGACGACATGCTGCAGTTCCTTCTGGCCCCCGGTGTGATCGAGTTCTGTTCCGCCATCACCACATGCGCCAGCGCCGGAGCCTGGAAGAAGGGTATGGAGTTGGTGGCTTTGATGCGTGGCTCGGCCGACGACTTCGGACACCTCTGTTGCAATAGACATGAAAGATCTAGGACAGAGGACAGAACGAGAGCCATGATCATTGAAAGCATAAGCACACCACTCTCCTGGATTTTGATTGCACCGGCCCAGCCGGCACAAAATACCATTCCTCACGAGACGGCGAACTGGTAGGCACCAGTGGGCTTTCCACTGCTTTTTGAGCGTATACCGCATTCCGGAAATGCACATTCACCACTTCGGCATTTTGTCGTGATCTTTTTCGGGACTGGCGCATGGACATTTGCAGGTGCCCACATGGGTTCTCGGAATGGGTGCTCTGGGGTGCTGGACCCCAGCAGAAAAGCAAGTGGTAACCGCATAGCATATGGCTGCTGAATTGGATCTGACAAGAAGGAGCGTGAGCCCGATCCCTTGCACAGCATGCAGACGAACCTGCGAAGACATGTGAAAGCTACAATAAACTTCGCAGATGCAGAAGACACCTTTCTGGCCAACAGCAGCCTCCTTTCCGCAGAAGCAAGAATCGTGCAGGAGGTGTTTCTATATAAGGTCCGACAAAAAAGCAGAATTGTCGTTGCCTTGACTGCCAGGTGGCCGGGGGGTTCGCATGGACGTCGTCGCATACAATGCAGCCATCAACTCTTGTGAGGGCAACTGGGCGCATGCTGTCGCATTTCTACAGGAGATGCAGGACTGACCGATACAATAGCAGAGTCAATAGTGGCAATACAATAGCAGTGGCAGTGGCAGTCGCAGTGGCAGTGGCAGTGGCAGTGGCAGTAGCAGTGGCAGTGGCAGTGGCAGTGGCAGTAGCAGTGGCAGTGGCAGTAGCATTTCATTCCCCACGCTGCGTGACGTCCAAGTCTGCTTAGCGAGCTAGCACATCAACTTTGTTGATGCGGACTCTCCAGGAGTCTGTGTCGGGCATTGGTAGCCAGCGACACACTGCACTTATATCCAATCAGATCTTCGTGAAAGTTCAGACGGCATCCAGACCTGGCTCATGTCTAAGCCTGACCACATACATGGCACTGCGATACCAAGCTGTAACGTGTGCACACGAGCAGGCCGGTTATCGTCTGTGAGCCATCTTTTGTTCCCGCCGAAGAATGGTTGACCGTTCAGTATCGCCTGATAATGTCCTTCACTCGGCGACTCCCCAAAATGCAGCGCCATGGACACGACCTGATAGGAGGCATATATGCACCGCAACTCATTTCGCATCTCGTCACTGGTATCCTGAAAAATCGGCATGTGGATTGTAGCCAGGTGGCCTTGGAGGGGCCGTGAATCGCGCCGCATAACCCCATCCTCATTGTGAAATCGCAAAAGTTGCAAGCAGACTAGCGGGGCTGGGTGTGTTAAGGCATGCACGCTCCCCTGCTGATGCCATGCATCCACACACCATTGTAAGTGGCACACCTCGCCTGAGCACAGGGGGATCGGAAGAGGCAGGTGAGTGGTGCCAGAATCGAGGACACAGAGATTGCCATTGCGATGTCTTCTGGCCTCCCATTTGGGAATGAGAGCCCGGTGAGCCCATCGAAGACACCTGGGGACTAGATAGTTCAGGAATTCGCAGATATCATGCTGTCTCCCCAGTTGAGGCCATCGCCCGAGCATTAGCCGCCACTGTAGAAGTTGTGTCACCTGGGTGGTAGCTGGCTGGGTAGAGCCAGATGCGAGAGCGTGAAAGCAGGAGTGCAGGGTCAGATCTGTGGTTCCGTGCCTCTGAAGTTGTAGGACCGCCCAGGTGGTGGCAAGAACAGAGGTGTTGAGGTAGCATAGGTTGCTGCGATTATACAGATTTAGCCTGAGGATAGCATTCAAACTGAGCTCGCGACTGGAAACTAGAAGCCCTGCCGTACTTGATCCACCAGGCCGTTGTACTGTGGCCTCTCCTGCCGCAGGCGACAGCCCAGCAGGTGCCACGCCCCCTGTCCCACCCAGTTCTGCAACGTGCTCCACACCGGGTCCCCGAGCGGGCGCAGTGAGATCTCCAGGCGAAACTGCATCCACTCCNTGCAACGTGCTCCACACCGGGTCCCCGAGCGGGCGCAGTGAGATCTCCAGGCGAAACTGCATCCACTCCGTGGTTGGCTGATCGGTCATCTTCTTGTAGCTCCTGAACCGGTGCAAGGCTTCTTCGCTGATACCTTTGCGTAGCTCTACAGTCTGTTTCAGCAGGTCTTCTGTCGGCACCGTGGGTCTGCCCTCGTCCACTTGCAGTTCCTGTTTCTGTGGATTCCACTTCAGAACTCTCCAATGGCCTCGTTCGTCCACCCAATTGAGCTTCTTCGCCTTTTCCATCTCTTCTGGACTCTTGGCTACAGCCGTCAGGCGGCCGTGAAGCTCTATCATCAGTTGCTTGAACATGGCAATCTTCAGCGAGTACGTCAGTGTCTGAGGGGAGTCCTCCTTCTCTCGTCTCCACTTTTCTGCTGTTTGGTGGAGCAGAGTCACGATGCTGCCTTGGCCTGTCTTCACGAAGAGGTAGAGAGTCACGTCCTGACGAAGGGATGCAATCGTCTGTTCTTGCTGAAGTACTAGCCGAGTCAGGTTCCGCAGATGTTCTTCGCCGATGTAGTGATGGGATTGGGGGCTCCGCGTGTGAGACGGCCACGGGTGCTCCCACACGTCTGAACCATTGGTGTAGTCCCAAGTCGGTGGAGGAGTTGACTCCTTGCCTCTGCCTTTCCCTTTCCCTTTCTTCCCTTTGCCTTTCCCTTTGTCGTCGGATAAGTCGAAGATTCGCCCTCCGGTCTCGGCCGCTTGGTGGGCGACAAGGTCTCCAGGTCGTCTGTTCGACCGAAAAATTTGGCCTCCTCCGAATCGAGATCCATTTGGTCCAGGGTGAAGCGTGTCATACCAGACTTGTAGGTAAGCACATATGCTGAGAACAGGGCACTGAAGGTAATGTCGGTCCTTATTAACCCTGGATTGCTGGCAGTATCTACAAGGAAGGACTATGGCACGACGGAAGGCCTTGAGCAGATGTTGCATGTCTGCCCTGCTGGTGAGCCATGAGGAGTGGACGTGCGCCATATGATGCTTCAGACCAACTGCATCAGCGCACCATTGGTAGCAGACAGGACAGTGATGCTGCAGATACTGCTGAACATGTTTGTTACTCGCCAGCTCGACCCATCGACCAGCTCGCAGAAGCTGTAGCGTCTCCTGTTGTTCAAGGAGGGGAACAGAGGGGGGAGAGTTGGGGACGCATGTAGGGTCCACTGGTAGAGCAGCATTGGGGGGTGGGGGCTCGCGGACGGCAGTCGCTGCTGGGGCGGCGACTTCTGTTGTCGGCAGTGAAGCAGCGGTCTCTGCGGACCCCGTCATAGGTTGGATCTCGCAGGCAGTCTCCGTATGAGGCATTGAAGCGGGACTCCCTCTGAGGCAGGGGCATCTCTTCCGACGTATGTGTTGTTTGAGGTTGTCCCATTGCCGAAAGACATGGTGACAGAGCCTACAAGTCGGCAGGCCGTTTAAGCTGTGGAGAGCTCGGTCAAACAGTATCTCGTCCGTCTTGGGCGCCTTCTGAGAGTGCTCAGCGGATTCATGGACCCTGAGTAGACGATACGTGCAATAGGCCTTCCGGCACTGGAAGGGAGCCTCAACACTTGGCGATGATGTAGTTGATTGGGACGAGCTCCATTGTTGTAGTTGCCATGCCTGCATGGTGGCAGCAGTGTCTCTGGCACTTGCTAGATGTTCTTGCGTAAACATAGAGCTGAGAGGTTCATCAGTCAGGATCTGATGATGCAGTGCATGTGCTTCCTTGTGCAACATGTCTAGGACCGTGGACAGGCGAAAGCGGCGGTGTAGTTCCTGGGTAGAAACCTTGCTGAGATGCGCAAAGAGATGGGTGATCGCACGAGCCTGCCTGGTAAGCTGATGCTGCATTCGAGAGATGTCTTTGAGGCCTGGTGCTGATGCGGCCAGTCCATACATCAGAGTAGGTATCACTGTGGCTTTCCAGATTGCAAGGCGTTTCCCCACATCTAACTGAGTGCGTGAGCAGAGGATTCGACGTAGCCTCTGCCATGTGTGGTTGGCCGCCTGTATGCGATGTGCAACGGTGTGTTTTGCGGATGAGTGATACGAGATTTTTACTCCCAAGTAGACATGATGCTCTTTCAGCGGAAATTCATATTGTCGACCCTTGGGTGTACGGATCCTGAGGTGGGGACCAGTGTCGCGTTTCAGCTGATGGTGCCGTAGCCAGCGCTGGGCACAGCTGCCCCGGACTCGGAGCAATATGGCTGACTTCTTCTGATTTATACACATGTTGGCATCGGCTAGGACATCCAAGAGCGAGCCAAAACGATACTCTGCATTTTCTAGATCCTGGTAGCTCTTGACTCGGTCCGAGGCGTGAAAATCATCGGCGTAGCCAGTGATGCGTTGAACCACCCATTCTGGTGACACCACCTGTTGCAGGGACACGAGCAGATAGCCTGTGCAAAGACTCCATAGCAATGGTGCCAAAAGGCACCCTTGTCGAACTCCCTGGGATGCATGCACACATTTTTCCCACCCTAGGTGTTTGACAAAATACCGTACTTCCCTGTACCAGCTGGAAACCCAGTTCTGAAGCGCCTCTGGCAGCTGGGCCGCTTTCATGGACAAGGAGATGAGCTGCCAGGATAGCACATCAAATGCAGATGTTAAGTCCAAGGACAGCTGCAGGCCACCTTGATTGCAGCAGTGCTTCGGTTTTGCCTCAAAGGCATCCATGATTTTCCGGGCTGGCGTCGAGCAGAGATCTTGCACGTGCCGACAGTGGGATTGCACACGGAGGATAGCGTGGCTTGTACTGCGTTTTGCTAGGTAGGCAA
Organism: Symbiodinium sp. clade A Y106; assembly: GCA_003297005.1. Lineage (NCBI taxonomy): Eukaryota > Dinophyceae > Suessiales > Symbiodiniaceae > Symbiodinium > Symbiodinium sp. clade A. Next base: position 39,634 of record BGNK01000813.1, on the reverse strand, counting down.
ATTGAGGGATGGAGTGAAGGTATTGATTAATATGGGGCCGGAGTCGCTCTTGCAGGATGCGGGCTATTGCTCGGCCCCCGGCCTCGGTAAGGCCAATTGGCCGAAGATTCTTTGGCTCAAGTGGCCTCGGGATTTTCGGTACTAAGGTCAGCCATGCATCTCTCCATAGTTGAGGAACTTGGTGAGCGGCGCTGGTGTATTGTGCCAGGAGTGGGGCAAGTATATCCGCACAGCTGCGCCAGATGGACGTAGATGCTTTCCCAGCGGGAGTGGCTTTGTGTACCGGTAGTTAAGCAGGGCCTGATAGACCTCCTCCATCTCCACCCGCATGTGAATACGTGTCGGGGGCGAGGGCAGAGTGTTCGGTTCCGGGGTTGTGTAGACCTTTTGGTAGTGTCGATGCAGTTGCTCAGCTTGCGTAGAGGCATCCTGAAGGCAGCCTTGTGAGTCCCTAAGTTGGACAGCGATCTTTCTGGCTTTGGGTGCGATGGAACGAATGCCAGCATAGAGACGGCGCGTGTCCTGGGATTGCGCCGCGGCTTGGAGGTCCAAAAGTCTGTTATGAAACCACTGTCTTCGAGCTTCCTTGCCCGCTTTCCTAAAGGCTTTTTGTTTGCTCTGGAAGAGTTGGAAACTGCGCCAGGCTTGTAGAACTGATCTGAGGCTCGCGCCAGAGGGTTTCCGCCATTCTTTGTAGGCTTGCCACATAGCCTTCAGACCACCTCGCATGACAGGAGTTTGCCAGGCAGCAAGCCTGCAGGGCTGGGAAAGCTGCCTTGGCCTGCGTGACGAGCATGCAGTCCAGGTCATCTACATTTTTCACCTGTTGAAGGTTGGAGCGGACAAGATGCCGAAGTTGGGCAATCTGTGGGTCCCACCAGTCCTGACATTTTTGGACCAGAGTCCAGTGGTCCCAGTCCTTTCTCACCGTGGTTGGGCGATTTAGGGAATGGAAGGTCTGCAGTCTACAAGTGCCCGCGATAGGAAGATGTCGACCTCCTTGTCTCCAGGCTGCAAGCTTGGTGGGTATGGGGTGTGCCTGTCGAGCAAGGTTGTCGGCTTGGCTTTGCCGTATTATGAGGTGGTCAATCATACTATGCCCCGCGTGATGCAAGTAAGTGGGACCTGCCTTGCGTGTCCAGGAATTTGTTTGGATCAGTTGATGGTCCTCAAGCAGTTTCTGCAGAAGATGCTGGTCGGGCATAGGATTGGGCCCCGCACAAGCTGAGGGGGTCAGACCACAGTTGTGGTCTCGTCCAATGATAAGCGTGTGGCGAGCCGGGATTCGACCCAGTTGTTTTCGAAGAACCTGCCAGACGTGTCTCCGAAGCTCTTTGGAGGGTTGGCTATGGTCTTTCTGGTTGCTGTGCGGCTTCTGGTACACATTGAAGAGATCAACCGTCCACTTGGATGTTTCAATCCGTGCATGTTGCACCCGGCCTGGTAGGGGGTCAGCATAGGTGAGGGTGCCACACGAGCATACCTGCTTGTCAAGCAATATGACAAGTGCGGCGGCTTTGCAGTCCACTGCCGGTGAGGTAATGACGGTCCAGGAATCCGTTTTGAAGTTGGGAGCAATTGCCTCGGTCCAGTGAGATTCCTGGATCAACACAATCTGGGGTCTTAGCACCTGGGGCATCGATTCCAAAGTCAGGAGCAGCTCCTGCCACAGCTCTGAGGTGAGTCCACCGGCATTCCAGCTCCAAATTAGTAAGCGATCCGGCCTACGCATCAGGGTGACCTGGGACAGCGGCTTGGGCAGGTCGGTCCCCTTGGTAAGAGCCTTGCAATTGTCAGAGCGTGCATGGTCTGCCTCTGTACAGGGTGCGCTGCTCTGGGTGGTGGGCAGCTCTGCGGACGCACGCTTTTCGGAGCGCTTTCTAAGGTTGGAGAAGATAGGTGCGGCTGGTCTGGCCTCAGCTGGAGGGAGAACAGGAGCCTCCTGGAGGAATGGGTTGACGTCGATAACTCCAATAGCTGGCCGCACCTGGGCAAGCATAATCATCATGAGTACAGCTGTCCTTTTGATTTTCGGAGTGCCTACCTGTTGGTGGCCGAGTCCGCTACCCACAGCAGCGGTCAGCGGAGTATGGACGTTGTCTGCGGCAGACGGGTGTTCAAGACTGGTAGCACTGCTCGGCACGAGGGCGCTGTCTCGCCGGGGCTCTGGCTTCTCACTCATGTAGGGTAAGATGAGCATGGGGCTTTGAGCCCATAGTGGAAAGGCTGCATACAGGACCCTATCCTGCACACAAAAAGCAAGGCGAGGCTGATAGTAGAACCCTTGCCCAAGCGCTGCGTGAAGCCAGCGCAGATTGTGTAGTGCAATCCAGACCAGCAGAGGCACAGAAAAGGAGGGGTCTGTGACGGGACATGATCGGACAGAACAGTCGTGGACGTGGAGATGGCTGCTTGGGGAGGAGTGGCCCCGTGAGGCTGCACTCCTCTGAACTGATTGGTTTTGTAGCTCTTGCCGTGGCTTCCCGCAACAATACCAATGGTATAGTCGCAGTTCCGACAACAGACGGCAACTGTTGTCAACCCTCGCTCCTATTCCCCCTGAGATCAGAACAGCCTGGCAAGTCAGTGAGATGCCTAGGCTGGGTAATGTATCAGCGAGGACAACGGGGGAATGCTCGGACTTGGGACCGAGCTGGCTCTGATACTTAACGTGCTGATGTGGTGCTAGCTGTCCATAGAGTGTGGGGACAGGGGATTGTAGGGGCATGTCAGATCTCGGGACTCGCCGCCTAAGACCTGCCTGCCTTGTCGGCTGCAGTGAGAGGTGTGAGACGGACCTGTTAGTCCATGGTCTCGAGATCCAAGGCATTCTGTAGTCCTGCGTTGAGGGAAGGCTCCGGATCGTCACAGGGATCAGCGATGGATCTTGTTGGGCCGTCTCGTTGACCGAGCAAGCTTGGCCCGAACAGGAGTACGCCGTTGGAATTCCCGGCGACACTGGAAACATCGAGGGTCCGACAGTCTATAGGCCAATTTGGTGCCAGGATGGTCCTGCAGGCTGAGAGTCTGGGGCTGAGCTGTCTATGAGGAGGGTGACGGCTGCCTCGGCCCAGTGCTTCATGCAGACCTGCAAGGGGTGACGAAATCCACCTGGGACTTGTGAGCCGGGAAGAGAGTAAGGCTTAGGCCGGTTGAAGGTCGCACCGTTCTCCCCGGTCAGAAACTTCGTCATCGATTTCAGTGGGTTCCATGTGTCGGTTCGAGTCAGCAGATCCCGACTCAAGGTCTGCTCCCGGTCGAGGCTTACATGCGCACACGGAGCATGTTTCAGTGGGCCCCGCTTGATAAACGTCTGGCCATCCTTGTTGCCAATGGAGAAGACATACTGGCATCGAGTAGGGTGTGCAGCTTGGCCTCGTGAGACCTGGCAGTGGCAGGGGCCACTCAGAGAGCGCGGCATATTCGGCTCGCAGACACTTGGTAGCCGCCTGCCAGCATCCTGGCGTGCTGCCTGGCGTTGAGTTGAGGCCTGAAGGGACGATCTCCGGCAGGCTGACAGAAGAAGCACACCAGGCTAGGCCTGCCTCATTTGAAAATCGGCTGGTCCAGAAGGTGGTCCTGCGGGGATACGCAATGGTGCCACAGGTGGAGCGGCCGGTTGCCCTGTGGTAGTCAGGGTTGCAGAGCTGGCCTGAGATGTGGAGGTCAGGCCGAAGCTGCAATGACCTGGGAGCAGAAGGGACTTGAGGATGTAGTGCTAGGCTGTTTATCATGATGTGTACACTGGGGCTGCTTCGCTTCAAGCTCCTAGACCCTGCGGACAGCATGTAATTCTCAGCAAGCGAAGGTCGATTTCACCTCGCGCTGGAGGAGCCACCAGACACGGTACTCGAGGGGGCCTCCTCTTCGTCCTTGTCCCAGATGTCAAACCAGATCGACCTCTTCGGCTTCGGCGGACCTGCCGTGGCCTTCTTCCTCAGAGCTGTAGCCTTCTTGGCCTTCGTTTTGCCACCCGGCCTGGTCTTGTCCTTGGCTGGGGCGGAGTCGTCAGTGGCACCAGGGCTCCCAGTGGAGATCTTGGAGGACGCCATCTCGTCTCCGGCAAGGGTCGTGGGTGGAAGTGAGCCCGCGGCAGGCTTGGCCATGTTGGCAGACCTCAGAGTCAGGCTGCCCGCCTGTATCTCCATCTTTGCTCCATAAGGCACATCGTCCATCTCCCCGTTCTCGCCCTTCTCGATGGGTCCCAGAACATCCAGGTCGGTTCGGGGTCGTTTCTTGGGTCTTGGCTTCAGGCGACCTCTTTCATCCACTTCAGGCCCATCAGGCTGTGTCCTCTCAGACTCCTTGGTGGGGAGTCCTTGCTGAGGGTGCTTCCATGTGGATTCTCCCGTGTCCTTGTTGTAGAAGAAGGTCCACTCGGTTCCCTTAGCTCTGTGTGCTTCCCACGGCTCAGGGCAGTCGCAGCGGCTCCTGTGGCTGTCTCCAGGTAGCATCCTTGTAGTAGAAGGTCTTGCCCGAGTCTGGATCTCTGTGCGCTGACCACGGCGGCGGCAGGGTCACCTGCAGAGGTGGGTCGAGAAGCTTGCCGCTACCGTCCCTTTTAGGGGCAGCGGGTGGGACCAGCACCTTCATCGACACCCAGCCGAGGAGAAACCGTGCTGTGTACACGGTTAAAGGTGGGGGGCCTCAGGGAGACAGGGATGTAGCCCGTCGTTTTCTTGAGCTCGGACGCTCGCGCTGGCCTCCAGGTGGGACACATGCAGTCAGTGTGCGTCTCTGTTGGTCCTTCGGCCCAGAAAGCAGACGTACGTTTCGGGAGCAAGGATCAGTTGAGGGGAGTATCAGCACTCTGGACCCTTCAAGCCCCTTTCTGTGGCCACCTGTAATGATGGCTTCCGAGCCAACAGCCAGCGGCACAAGCGCAGCTGCCATGGCCTCTGTGAAAACAGGATAGGCAGGCGTCGGGTTCTCCTCCTCGAGCAGGACTTCAACCATTTCGTCTTCCGGAGGGCTTTCGCGCACAGTGCCTCTGGACATGGTAGCAGAGGAGGCAAGGCTGTAGGTGCCAGTCGTCAGCAGTCGAGCATGATGCCGCGGTGCTCGGGTAGGCACCAGACTAGGGGGCGTCCAGGGGACGCAAGAGTTGAGCAGCTGTACGCAGCGAGAGGGCACCATGGTAGCAGTGACACAGAGGCTTTGATGGTGACAGCATGCTGCAGAATTCCGCACCTGTAGACTAGGGAGAGTTCCAGAGCAGGTGAACGTGCCTGCTGTTCCCCACTGGCACGGCCCTACAGCTCAGGATCGCGACGCGCCTGAGAAACTGACGGAGTCTGTGATGGCATCTGGTCCGGGTTGTGGTGCTTCGTCGTCAGACCTGGGCAGTATCAGGTAGGAAGCAGAGGCATGCTGTTGCTGCGACTGGAGGAAGCTGCCTCGTCTCATGTCCTCCAGTGGAAGAACCATGCAGTCAACCTGAGACACAGGATCAGGGGGCTTACCCGATAGTCGGCAGAGGGAGGCTATGTCTGCGTAGTTGCATATTTGCAGGAGGAGCTGGCAGCTCCGGTGTTGTGCACACCCTCGTTTTCCAGTGCATTGCTCGATGCGGGCTTGAGCTGGTTCGTGAACCTTATATCGCAATCTCCAGAACTGGTAGCAGAGACACTCAGAGGGGCCGGATGCTGATCGTGATCGACCAGCCGGCAACCACAGCTGAAGCCTTGGCAGCCACTCGAGGAACAGATGGCCTGGGGCTCGTTGTCGTGAAAGACGCTGGAGCAACGGTGGGCCCCGGAGGCAGTGATGCCCGAGGCGATGCCAGGCCAGGCACAGTCGGGGGTGGTCGCGGACCCGTAATGGCAGTCGGCAGCGAGGGCATTGTAGGCACCACGTCAGAAGCTGGCACCTCAGTGTCCAGGGGGGGCAGTGCAGCCATAGCCATGGCAGCTGTGGGTAGAGCTGCATCTGTACTCGGCATCGCAGCAGGAGCAGAGCTGGTCGTCGCCGGCGTTGGCGGTGGAGGCCCTGCAGGTCGTACTGTGCGCCTTGAGCCTGCAGCGCTGCCCCTTGGTACCGGTCTATTGACTGGCCTCGGTGGAGGGGGTCCTGCTGGTGGCCCTGGCTTGGGTACTGCTGTGTCCTCTTCGCCTGAGCTTGGGCTCTCTGGAGACGTGGTTTCAGAAGAGGTCTCCACTGCAGCAGCCTTCGCCTAGGCCTTAGCCTTTCCAGCACTCTTCGGTCTTCCACTCCTGGACCGGGCTCTCCTCGACACAGGGAGGCACTAGAGTTGGTAGTCCCTGCTTGATCCGGCAAGATACTGCGGGGGCAGGTGCAATTCGGCCATTTGGCAATCAGGCTGACAGCAAGCAGTGGTATGACGTGCTGCAGTGGGCTGTAGAGCTGAGGCACACGCGCCAAAGGGCCGTAGGAAGGGCCGGCTAATGCAGGAGTGAGCCCAATCAGGACGGCGAGAAGTGCAGCCATCATGCAGCCTACAGCTGTGTTAAAGTTGATGGCCCAAGACCTTCTAGGAGAGCCGTGACCGTTAGGAAGCGGAGCCTTGGTTTTCACCAACATCAAATTGCTCGCTAGGGGCAGAGCCAAGGAGCTTAGTGGCAGTAGCAGTGGCAGTGGCAGTAGCAGCAGCAGCAGCAGCAGCAGCAGTGGCAGTGGCAGTGGCAGTGGCAGTGGCAGTGG
>BGNK01000813.1:21558-32883 GCA_003297005.1 Symbiodinium sp. clade A Y106 | reverse complement strand
TAGCGGTAGCAGTAGCAGTAGCAGTAGCAGTCGCAGTAGCAGTCGCAGTAGTAGTAGTAGTAGTAGTAGTAGTAGTAGTAGTAGTAGTAGTAGTAGTAGTAGTAGTTAGTTGTAGTCGTAGTTGTAGTCGATGTAGTTGTAGTTGTAGTTGTAGTTGTAGTTGTAGTAGTAGTTTTAGTATTTGTAGTGGTAGTTTGAGTACACAACTACTTGTTGTAGTTGTAGATGCAGGTGCACTCACAGTAGGAGCAGGAGTGGCAGACCAGTAGCACTCGCTGTAGCAGTCGCAGTCACGTTGCAGTAGCAACAGTGGCAATTTCAGTAGCAGAACTAGCACAGCAGCAGAGCAGCATCAAAGTCGCAGTATGTGTACAAGTAGCAGCACCACCCATGTGTTGCTTGCTGTGGCTGAATTATTTCGTTCCCGCAGTTGCTCCCTAGCGATGGTTCCACGTTAAGGTGCAGATCCGTCTATCAACCATACTATAGTAATATAGTGTAATATACTAGATCATAGAGTAATTTAGTATGTTATAGTAGGACGGCCGTGACGACCAAGCTGCACATGCAGGACGCAGCTCTGGAGCCTTCCCTGGTGAGCTACAGCAGCTCCTAGATTCTCCGATGGTACCCCTTTTCCCCTTTTTCTTTTAGGGTTCCCCGGTAATACGCTTTTTCCGTTTTTTTCTCGTAGGGTCCTCTTGTTCAAAAACAGAACGTCAGGAAAAGGGTACCTTTATTGTTAAGCGGACACTGGGGACTTAAACCCTAAACCCTAAACCCCTAAACCCTAAACCCCCAACCCCTGATCCCTAAACCTCTAAATCCCTCAACCCCAAATCCCTCAACCCCAAACCCCTCAACCCTAAACCCTAAACCCCGAAACCCTCAACCCTTGAGAAGTAAGGGGCACCTTGGGGAACCCAGGCTCCATCAGCTGCTGTGAGAAGGGCGCCGATCCTGCCGCAGCCGTCCTTCTCCTCGAGGCGCTCTGCCAGGCCTGGGAATCAAAGTGCAGGTGTATATATTATGTAATATAACTTAGTAATATAGTGCATTATACTAAGCTGTAATGTGATATAATATAGTATAGTATGATATAAGGTGTTTAGGGTTAACAGGCATGGGCTTTCCGAGACAGGATGCAACCACTGTTCACGCTTGGAGCGTGCATGGCTGCCTGTTGTCGGTGCCAAGGATTAGGGTTTAGGGTTTAGTGTTCAGATATGACTGCGTCATTATGAACCTTCCCAGGCGGGACACGAGCCCAACGCGATCGCTTGCAGCGCCGCTTTAAGTGCTTGTGAGAAGGCGGCTTTTCTTGCGCTTAATGGGTTGCTTTCCTCGCTGTGCATTCTAGCTGCCTTTCGTGTACGGTTAAAGCTAACGAATTTGGATCCCCTAGACCCTAAACCATGAAAAAAGCAAAAAAAAACCTGAAGCCCTTTTGCAGCACCCAAGGGTCAGCGGTGGACATCAGCTCTCGGCATGCTAAGGCATCCTGGAGGGATGGTGAATGGAGTCAGTTTGTTTGTGACTCTTCGGCTGTTCCTGTGTAGAGGGTATAGCTTAACAATATAGAGAAATATACTACACTATACTATACTGTAATATGAAACAATATCATACAAGTTCCTCAACCCTATGCCGGCTCGCGCCTCTGCCCCATAGACCTAGCCTAAATTCTCAATCCCATGCAAAGCTGGTGCTGGTCTCGGCTCTTGACGGGAAGTCGCGAGAGCAGCAAAACGGTCGATGTCCCTACTTGAAGGATCGTGGGACTTAGTATTTGAGGTTATAAGTGAGGTAACCATAGTTCTAAATGCTTGCAACCCCAATCAAGGTTCTCACAGCCCTACTTACTAAGTCCCACGATCCTCCAAGTAGGTCACCCCGTCCCCGAGCCTTGAAGCCTTGTCATCCTCGGCTCAATTCGCCCACTTCGACTTCGCACTGTGCGGCCTCTGGCGTGCTCATGCTGGAAGTTCTTGAGTCCCTGAACCCAGATCCTAAACCCTAGACTTAGGCCCTAAATCCTAAACCCTATATCCTAAACCCTAAACTGCAAACCTAAACCCTATATCTATATCCTAAACCCTAGGCCCTAAATCCTAAGCCCTAAACCTAAACCCTAAACCCTATATCCTAAACCCTAAACCCTATATCCTAAGCCTCAAACCGAGGTTCATGTCGTGTACCGGACCCGAGCCGGACGTAGTCGCCTTCGCGGCGGCCGCTGCGGCCTGCGGCGCAGGGCAGCAGTGGCGGGAAGCGACGGGGCCAGGAGCTCAGATCACCGCTGAGCTCAAACCGGTTTAGGGTTTGGGGTTCAGGGTTGAGGGTTTAGGGTTTAGGGTTCAAGGTTTAGGGTTTAGGGTTGAGGGTTTAGGGTTGAGGGTTTAGGGTTTAGGGTTCAAGGTTTAGGGTTTAGGTTGCTCAGACCATGCTTTCGGATCTTCGGCTTTCCGGTTGAAGCTTGAATCATTGAACCCTCGGAACCCTAAACCCTGAACCCTAAACTAGGCCCTGAACCGTAAACGGGGGTAGAGTTTCGGATTCCCAGTTCGACCCCGGAATCAGTAATCCGAGTCGACAGCCGGAAGTGCACTGCAAAACCCCAGCCAAGCACTGGATCAGAAATCCCGAACCCAAACCCTAACGTTTCAGGCCATGAAGTCTCAACCCCAAACCCTTAAAACTTCAAAAACCCCACAAAACCTCATCCACAACGGTCAGGATCTCGAACCCAACCCGCCTTGAAACCCTAAGCCCTAAGTCTCAGACCTCGAAATCCCAATCCCCAATCTAAAACTCAGATTCGCAAACCTCATTCTTAAATTCCCGAACTCGAAGTCCCAAACGCCAAACCCCCAGTCTTAAACCCCCACACTTTGTGTCAGCCCCAACACCCCAACCCCCCTAGATAAGACTTGAGTCTTAAAGCCACTTAAAGACCCGGTCCTTCGGTTTAGGGTTTAGGGTTTAGGGCCTTTAGGGTTTCAACGACGTCATAGCTCGCAGGATTGCGGCCCAGATGGCTTCGGCCTCGGTCCAGAGCAACCGGATCCTGGTGCTCTGGCTGCAAGGGGTTTAGGGTTTAGGGTTTAAATTCTGTAAGGTGCCAGCCCTGAAACCCCAAAACTTTGGGACACTTGTTTAATCCCCTTAACCCTAAACCCTAAAGCTTAAACCCTTCTGCTGACCTTAACTGCAAGGCGGAAAAAGGCGCTTAAAAAGAAGAAGCTTAAACCCTAAGGCTTAAACCCTAAACCCTATTTTGTTTACCAAAGCCTGGGACTCTTGGGCTGCTTTTTTAGGGCTGAAACTTGGTGGGAGGATCTGTGAATTTCGCAGTCTCAAACCAGAGCTCGCCCAGAATCGTGAACCTCTGCTTCGAGGTTCATGGGTAGTTATAAGTGGGGTCATAAGCCCCTTGGTATGGGTTATAATTATGGTTACCCTACTTATAACCCCACTTATAACTACCCAGACGTAATGCCACATGCCTCTTCGAGGTTCATGGGTAGTTATAAGTGGGGTCATAATGTAGGGTTTCTATAGCGATAACCCATATTTGGGGACTTATACCCCCACTTATAACCACACGTGAACCTCCAAGGAGGGATGCTAGAGAGGAAACTTTGTTTCAACATACGGCGCATGCTAAGGATCCCAAAAAGGAACCGGGAGGCTTGTGAATTAGGTTCCTGGGTCATGCGCTGAGTTGAGACCTTAGGCAGTACGTGTCCAGCTGGCATCCATGCAAAGGGCAAGGCTGAGGCAAGGAAACGACAAGGGTTCAGGGTTTGGGGGTTTAGGGTTTAGGGCTAAGGGTTATTGCTTGGCATGTGGTCTGTTATTCCGTTCTGATGTGCTTCTGATTATTTGCCAATTTGATTTTTGACTGTTTTCCAGGTTCCTCTGTCCTGGAGTTTATTCACTTTACTAGATTTAAAGTCTTGTCCTTTCAAGTCCTAGGGTATTCAATCTACATGCGATGTAGCTTCTTTAACACAACCTGTGTAGTTAACCATCTATACAGCGCTCTGCCACTTTGTAACGTGCACTGCCTGTGTGTCTCTCTGGAAGAGCCCTGATAGAAGCTTCATAGAACTCCTTACTTGGAGGATCATGGGACTTAGTAAGTAAGCTAATAAGTACCTGGGGGTTATAAGTATTTATACGTGTAGTTACCGTATCTATAATTTTATATAGTTACTAAGTCCCATGATCCTCCAAGTACAGAACTACTTGTAAAACCCTTGTTGCAGAACCCCACTCCTGAGGAAAACTCTTTGATCTCTGCTTGCGAAAAACCGCTACAGTGGCGGCGCGCAGTGGATGTGCTGGCAGCGATGCGCCATGGTGGACCCCGTCCGGATGTCGTGCCTGGGTCCACAGGGTTTAGTTTCTTTTGATTCAGTTGCACTGTGTTCGGTTTCCGGCGTGGGGAACTACGGGACTGTCGTGCAAGATGGGCACCCAGCGAAGCTGTAATCTGTATAAGTCTGGATGCGGCTTTGGGACGTTTCGCGGTGGACTCTCGCAGCTTTTGGACCTAAACCCTAAACCCTAAACCCTACACCCTAAACCCTAAACTCCTAAACCCTAAACCCTACATCCTAAACCCTAAACTCCTAAACCTTACATCCTAAACCCTAAACTGCTAAACCCTGAACCCTAAACTCCTAATCCCTAAACCCTAAACCCCAACCGAGCTGGAGCCTGGGTGTGTAAGGTTCAGGGCCCGCGTTGCCAGCCCGAAATATAAAGACCTTCGCAGCCCTCTGCGCTGAAACCATGCGAAGCTTTGAAGCTTCAGGGTTTAGGGGTTTAGGGGTTTAGGGCTTTAGGGGTTTAGGGGTTTAGGGCTTTAGGGCTTTAGGGCTTTAGGGGTTTAGGGTTTAGGGCTTTAGGGGTTTAGGGTTTAGGGGTTTAGGGTTTAGGGTCCGAATCCCGAAGCTCTCAAGCCCCGACAGCTGAAAGCGCGATGAAGCTTGGGGGCCCCCAGGGTTTTAGGGTTTTTTGCGCCCCAGCCCAGGTCAGCTACAGCGCCACGTTGAGCGCCGGGGAGAAGTCGGAAGAATGGCGGTGCGTGCTGCAGCTTTTCGGAGAGATGGGCTCCTCGGCCTTAAGTCGGGTTCTGAAGATCGGGGCCTTCATACTTCAAATTGTAGTCGTTATGCAACAGGGGAACCCCCCCCCAAATCTCGAGATCCCAGACATCCCAGATCCCGCTCCGCAATGTCAGGTGCTGCATCTCTGGTAAGGGCTCAAACCCTACACCCTAAACTGTGACCCGGATTCCCAACCCTGAAAGCGCGCCCTCCCCCAAAGCCGACCTGAAACGCGAGACCCGAAAAGCCCACAACCTTAAAATCCCGAACCCCAGAAATCCACAGAGCCAGTGCCCGCTCTCCTGCCGTTCATATCGGGTTTAGGGTACGGGTTTTAGGGTTTACGGTTTAGGGGGGTTTAGGGCTGAGGGTTTAAGGAGGGTTCAGAAGGGTTTGGGGTTGAGGGTTTAGAGTTTGGGGTTTAGGGTGTAGGGTGTTCGTTTCCCAAAGACAGGTTCCTCGAACCCATGCCCTTGGGCACCCCAAACTCCGAACCCCAAACCTAAAGCCTGTAACAAGAAGCATAGTGCATGTAAAACAAAAATTGAAACCCCAAACAAAGCAGTAAATTTTAATCCCAAGCTCAGCCCTAAACACTAAGCCCTAAGCCCTAAACCCCAAACCCTGAACCCTGAACTCCAAACCCTAAACCCTAAACCCTGAACCCCTAAACCCTCTGAGGCCACGCCTCCGTCGCCCGGGGCCTGGTGTCCTTCGATGGGGCTCTGAGTGCCTGTGCTCGGAAGGCCCAGTGGAGTCGTGGCCATCCGCTTGATTAAATCCAAAATCCTTTTTGGAGGTTTTTCGGGTTTAGGGTTTACGGTCACCTCTAAGCCCTGCCTAAACCGAAAACCTTTGGGGGTTTCGGGTGCGAGGGTTATCGGCTCAGCCCTTGATCTGAAACTCCGTTGGGGGCTCATCCATTACGTACTTCTACTGCCGCCACTGCCACGGTGGTGCCTCGCAGTAGTAAAGAAGAGTATCACAGCAAAGGAGACCAGGCACCCGCGAGGGTTGGGGATACTATAGAAGCTTCAACAGTCACCAGGCCCCTTAAGATAACTCGAGTAGATTGTACCCAAAAGCCCTAATCGAATTATGAAGGCCCCCATACTGTAGAGCCCTTATACCCCCTGTAAGGGAAACCTTGAAAGGAACCCCTAAAAGGAACCCTATTCTAACTATTCCCTAAACCCTAAATCCTAAACCGTATTACATCCTTCCCAGGTCTTTGCCTACTCCGGGAGCTGCAGGGCTTCCACCTCACGCCGAACACCATCACCTACACGGCCAGTGTGGAGGCCTCTCTCAGAATCTCAAAGCCTGGGATCCTAGGGTTTAGGGTTTAGGGTGTGAGCACCTTCAAAGGAGAACTCCCAGTCATGCCTTGGGACCCTGAGGTTCAAAAGAGAGATGGACGCTTGTAATCATACATGTTTCGCTTTCAAGCACTTGAAATCGTTGCTCCCTCCCGAACCTCTCACCTCTTTGTCCTTGACCCCGAACAGTTTGCTAAAGCCGGGTCGAGATATTCGTGTTTACGGTCGAGGGTGCCCCGTCGAGTGATGCAAAGGTGATTTCAAGGCAGCCACCCCCACGGCCGCCGCCGCCGCACCCATCACCACCGCCGCCANCACCACCACCACCACCACCACTGCAAACTTTACAGACTTCAGCGCCTCCTTGCACTCTCTAACATAAGCCATAAACCCTGTGCGACCACAGACCTCACAGAAAGCTTATATGTGCACAACCCAGGCCTGTGCCAACCACCCGGTGGTGGTCCTGGACCTCCTTGGCGAGATGCGGCGCAGCCGCTGTGCGCTTGATGCGGTGCCTGGACCCTGAACTTGGGTGGGAGGAGGGAGGAGGGGCCAAAAAAGGGCAGCAGCCTCAGGTCTAGGCTTGGGTTGAGATTTTATGGTTTGCCTTTGGTTAGTAGGGAATGGAGGAATGGGGTACGATTACAACCACTATTACTACCATTCCTCCATTCCCTACTAACCAAAGGTAGGTTTGTTCTAGAGTTGCATCTGGGCTCCGGATCTCTGGATCCTACCCTTCGAGGGTTTCCATGCAAAGGCTCTGAGTTTGTGCTCGTCATTTGGGTCCATACCCACCCCAAGCCCTAAAGCCCCTGAGGCAAAGCTCCATGACCGGTATTAACAACTTTCTGGGACTTCTGTTAAGTTTAGGGTTTAGGGTTTAGGGTTTAGGGTCTATGGATGTGTTATGGCATGGTTCAGCAGCCGACAGCTGTTTTCGAAGCTTGCTGTGAGTAGGCGAGCTCGGTGTTCTTGGGTTCCGGTTCCGGGACCTTTACAGCTCGCATTGCCTGGATTGCGGGTCTCAGAGGATGTACCTACAGGTTTACGCAATATGAAGTAATACAAGTAGGAATAATTACCTCTATGTTGCTTCTGAGGGTTCCTATAATTATAGGTCTGGTCTAGTCTAATCGCGGACAACATGCACCAAAACCGTATCTAAACTATCAGGGCTCCTATATTCACCTACTATGCTGCTTGCTTCAGCTGTTGGGTCGGGCGTTTGCGAGTGGAGGACGGGATAGCAAGAAGGCCCTCCAAAAGAGGGCTTCGGGGCGTAGTGTTTTGATTTATTTGGGATGCCGCGGCTTTGGGGCTTCGGGTTATTAGGTGCAGGGACTTCCGTACGGTGTCGTCCGGGCATTCACACAACATTCGTGGAGCTGGCTTTCGAGGTCGCATATGCCACGGCAGCTGCTGCTTGCGATGGATCGAGCAACGCTGGAGCACTGCTTGATTGGAGTCCGGCCGAAGTTTTGCAAACTGTTTTTGCTTCTTTGTTTCGTTGTTTCTTGTAGGAGCTTTCTGCCCCCTAAACCCGGAAAGCCTCTTCTGCACACCCCATAATCTAAACCCTAGCACCCAAAACCCTACAAGCCTACCCCTGAATCCGAAACCCTAAAACGCCTTATTCAGGCTCCTTGGCTGCGAGCAAGCAAGCCTACAGCTTCTTCAGTCGTAGGCGCAGACATCATGCAGCGATCCGCAACGGAACCAAGGACCTTCTTGGAATTTGAAGGGCTTTCGTTTTATATCTTGTAACTTTTTAGAAGGTTTCAAGTTTACTTGGAGCTGTATGGGGGGTTAGATGTAGTGGTTGGAAGTTGGAAGCACTTCAGCTAAGAAGCAGTTGAGTTGAGACTTTCATCGCGGTATGTTTAATGCAGCTACTAAGTCCCCTGATCCACCTGAGGACCTGGCATATGGGGGATTCCGAAAATAGGGGGCCCTAATTTCGTACCCTAAATAGTAGGATCCTTATTATATGGACCCCAAAATAAGGTACCCCTAATTTTCGGAAACTCCCATATGAAACCGACAGGACTGTGCATCGAGATTTGTGCAGAACGGCCCTGCGATGAGTGGAACGTAGTGTGTGCGACACCCGTTTTTTGCGTCCTGGCGCTCGGCGCCGGCTTCTTGGAGGTTCATGGGTAGTTATAAGTGGGGTTAGAGGTAGGGTAACTATAGTTATAACTTATAGACTATAGACCATACTAGGGGACTTATAACTACCCATGAACCTCCAAGTTGGTGTCAGTGCCTTTGGTGGGCGTTTCTGCTCGCACAGACCCCTTTGGGAGTCCGGATGCGACGTGCTTGTCTGCCATACTAGGTCATCGACGACTTCCCTAAGGTAGAACATATCCGAGTCTGCATAGGACCGGAGAGTTCGAGGACGCAAGCGCCTGCACTCTCGGAGCCAGCCATACCCGCGGACCCCTGCTTGGACCAAATGCTCAAGATGGACTGGCTGCATCGCGGCATATCTCATGGAGCCCGTAGCCTGGGGAGATGGAATGGGCTGAGCGTTCAAGCAAGGACTCTGCTGCGAAGGCAGCGCCCCGAAAGCCCAAAACCAAAGCGCCGAAGCCGTAGACCCTAAGACCTGAAACTCTAAGCCCTCAACCCTCGTAACCCGAAATCCCGAATCCACAATTCGGCGGAAGTCCCGAGCCCATCCCTGTGAGGTCCAGGGCAGTGCGGGCCTTCAGGGTGCGCTTCAGGCTGGGACTGGGATTGTTTTGAAGGATCATGGGGGCCGCAATAGTTACCTGTATTGTTTTGGGGGTTCCTTGTTATAGTTATAGTATTTTTGGGACCCAAAACCCTATTCTAATTATTAAGGGCCCCATATTCGTCTGATTGGTCTGATTGCTCCTTTGTGCCTCTGGTGACGAGCTTCAATGTCATGGGCAGGAGCCCAGGAAGCAGGCAGCGCGCCGGCGCTCTTGGTCTGGTGTTCTGCAAGGCGATGCAAAAGAGATCAACAGCATGTTCGGCTCTTTCGTCGATTTGGGACCCTAATCCCTAATCTCAAGCGTTCCTTGACAGATTCCAATACTTCGACCCTGCACTCGAGTTTTATTGCTGAAACTCCCGTGCGTTGGATGAGGAGACGACCCAGATTTCAGCTTTCAGCTCAAGCTCTGACAGAAAGAAGGGCTACTATAATAAGGGTTCTATAAGGGCTCTAGAGGGTATAGAGGGTTTAAGGGTCCATAAACCCAAAAAGTATCAGCTTAGTTCGGGACGTGACCATGGTGTTGTTGTAAGTCTACCTACTCTGTACTGAACAAACATCTGAGCTTCAGTCGGTCCATCCCAAACAAACAGGCTCAAGCACAGCCGGACCTCAGCCGATAGCTACAGAACTCGTGTCATCTTTGCTGTAACCGGGAAAAGTGCTCGGTGCAGGTTGACTACGAGCTCTGCTGGCGAGCCGGTGACCGATTTTTCGACTTGCTTCGAGTGCGTCAAAAGAAGGTTCCCGTGCCTGCCTCCGAGATGTCTTTCCCCTGGGCAACAGCCATGATATACCCTAAACCCTAAACCCTATAGGAGCCTCCTTCATCAGAGCTCATGTGAGAAACCCTGGACTTGGCTCAAGGCCCAGTTCGGGATAGGCTTTGTTTGGTTTGTGTTTTTGCAGCGCGCTGTGCCTATCAGAGTGTGCGCCTCAGGGTTTAGGGTTTAGGGTTTAGGGGTTTAGGGTCTAGGGTTTAGGGGTTTAGGGTTTAGGGTTTAAGGGTTTAGGGTTTAGGGGTTAGGGTTTAGGGTTTAGGGTCTAGCACCTCAGTTCCCGGGCTCCGTTCATCGGGGGGTCCGGGCCCCAAGAGCTTGGACTCTCGCAAGCGCGTCTCTTGGGCTTCCAGCCCCTAGTCCCTAAAACCAAAGTACCCGAAACTGGGCATCAACTGGGTTCTGGTTAAGGAAGTTAGTACAAGTTACCATACTAACTTTTACTATAAATTCCTCAACAAGAACCCAGTTAAAGTTAGGGAAGGCCTTGCCCAGTTTGGGTAATTGCACCACCACGGCCCAAATCATGGCCATAATATCCTAAAACACTTTACCATATAGAAAATAAGGTGCAAAATGGACAAGGTAATGGGGTCGCCCGTTTTGGGTTATTACATCACCGTGAGCATATATAGCCGTATAAATCACAACTAGTAGCCCATTATCCTTAAATACTCTATCTCATCCTATTTATCAGGTGATGTAACATCCCGAAATGGGCAAGGCTAGGGAGAAAATATATTTGAGTGGGTTCGGGCTTGTTGGGGCTGTTGTGGTTTCAGGTTGGTCGTTTGTTGTGTATCAACGTGAGAATCGATTGGATTGTGCTGTGCTGCCCTTCTTCTCCTTCGAACATAGACAGAAGCCTTCAGCCATGTTTGAACTGGCACACACAGACATGCACGCATGCATACAGCCCGCAAAGGAGGCTACGAGACGAAGCATGCACGTTCTTGTGAAACATGTGCCGCTAGATTTCTCCAGTTTAGGGCTCCGCGTCATGGCTCGTACCCGAAGGCTCCGAGAACAGCTTGATGCGTTGGCAGCTGCAGTTGGCAAAGCGCAGGCGCAGGCTGCCAAAGCAGACGAGAGGGCTGCCAAAGCTGGCGAGAGGGCTGCCAAAGCAGACGAGAGGGCTGCCAAAGCAGACGAGAGGGCTGCCAAAGCTGGCGAGAGGGCTGCCGGAATGGAGACAGAGGTTGCATTGCTCAAGACATCTATTGGCAATCCACGTTTGCAAAGCATTCACGTCTGATCCTGGCGATGCTTCGAAGCGGTTCAGACCAAACCAGAAACAAGCGATACATGACATCTATGGGAATCGGTGTGCTTTCTGCGGCAGGCAAGAGCAAGGAAGG
>BGNK01000813.1:0-21534 GCA_003297005.1 Symbiodinium sp. clade A Y106 | reverse complement strand
TTTGATCGGTGTGCGTCTGGCAGAGGAAAATTCAGAGAATCGTTCCGCTTGCTCTCAGGGAGGAACGCCATTCTCCTCTGCCAAGGTGCTGCAAATGCTTGCCATGAGCAGTTTGATGCATTCAACCTTGCCCTCGTCCCTCCAGCATAACAGCAGTCCTGTTGGTTGGTGATGTGCTTCAGGGCAAGCGCGTGGCACAACGAACGGAAACACGATCCTGTACCATGGAGGCTGGACGAGCCCAGCGAGGCTGTTGACACTGACATGTTCGCATGCCGTCCCAATTTCCAGTTTGAGCCAACAACGCTTTATAGACGAGTGCTCGCCGCCCGCCTGCAGAGAACGCTGAACAAGCACGGGAATGGAACAGACTTTAAATGGATTGAGTTTTGCGACACCGTTGCCGAGTTGAGTGAATGTCAGAGTGAGTCTGGTGCAGCTGATGATCGAGCCTCACTCGAAGCAAGTCCTCTGACAGCACCGTTCGAAACAAGTTTCACACCGAAGCGTGGAGTGAAGCGCAGACGCTCGCTTTCTCGCAGACGGGCGATGCTGATCGAGATGCGCCGCCGACGAAGATGTTTGTAATGTTAAGCATGATATTTCTTTTTTAGAAGGTAAAATTCAAGAAGATAAACAATTATTTGAAAAATATTCAGAATTGATTGAGCATGTTGAAATACTATGTCAGAACGGAGGAAGCCCGGACTTTAAATATTTAGATACAAAACCAAAACATGCTGTTAAATGGATTAATATAAGTATTCAAAAAAAGGAAGAAGATTACGGCGAATACTTAAAACACTAAATGCTTAACCAATGATAATGTAATAATAAAATTAAATTATTATTGAAAATATTAAGATTAAGTTCTTAAGAAAAAGCACTTAAAGAAATAAGAACTTAATATATTAAGTGTGAAATGAATGACAATGAATATGAAAGTGAGAATGAATATGAATACGAGAGTGAGTATGAAAGTTCATCTGATGATGAAATTGAGAATTTTTATTATGATCTCAAGAAGTCCAATTATTTTAAAAGCTGTACTTCATGTAGACAAGTTAGGAATAGACAACAAATCTTACTAGGTAAATGTGATGCCTTACATGATTTAACACATATGATTACAGACTACTATGGCTGTGATAAATGTTGTAAGCTAAGGAATTTGTTTGATGATGATATATTACCCTTTACTAAATTACATAAGTATCCGGAATATGATTTTGTTCTGAAAATAATGCAAGGTGATGTTCAAAAGGATAAATATACACTTGAGGTACACCTTGAAATGAAAACAATGTATGAACACCTAGATAAGATTGATTTCTATAAATGGCATCAGGAGAACAAGAATTACTTCAATGATACTCTATGTGGTTATGCTGATTATTATCAGATGGTATATCATATTTTCATTAAAATAATATATTTACTAGCATATGATATAAGAAGAGACCATATTTTACCTTGTGAACATTTAAAAGAAACTACAGAGTTCTTAAATTATATGATAGTCCAAAATTCAGAATAGAATAGCCTACCAATGATAATTTAATAATACAATTACATTATTATTGAATGCCCCACCCTACGCCCCATACTATGCCCCATAAAATGAACAAACCTAACCTTGCCCGTTTCGGGAAGTTACATCACCTGAGAAATAGGATGATTTTCTATATGGTAATGTGTTTTAGGGATTATTGAGCACTAGTTGGTTGACGGTGATGTAATTACCCAAACTGGGCGACCCAATTACCTTGTCCATTTTGGATAATTGACCTTATTTTCTATATGGTAAAGTGTTTTAGGATATTATGGCTATGATCTGGGCCGTGGTGGTGCAATTACCCAAACTGGACAAGGCCTTCCCTAACTGTTAAGCCCCTTTGCCAGCCTAAGCCCTACAGTAAACCCTAAACCCTAAACCCCTAAACCCCTAAACCCCCAAACCTTAAACCCCTAAACCTCTCAACCCCTCAACCCCTAAACCCCTAAACCCCTACACCCTAAGCCCTTTGCCAGGACATGCTGGGCGCTCTGAAGTCCGTCTTCTGGCCCTCCGAGGCCGCGCGGCCAACGGAGACGCCCGCCGGCGCCCCAAAGACTTCCGGGCTCTGAGCCGGTCCGAGCAGAGAGATTAAGGGTTTAGGATTTCGGGTTTAGGGTTCAGGGATTAGGGTTTAGGGTTTAGGGATTAGGGTTTAGGGATTAGGGTTTAGGGATTAGGGTTTAGGGTTCTGTGATGTTGTCACAATACCATAAAGTACCTTCTTATAATACTTTATAGGACCTTGTAGTACCTCATGATAGCTTCTGATGCCTTGTGATGCCTTAGCATACCTAATAGTACCTTGTAATACCGCATTGTACTCTACAATACTTATTATTACCTTATGATACCTTATTATAGTATCTTAGAGTACCTTCTAGATAAGGATCCTACCATTTGTCTGTTTGTTCTTTGCTGTCTCGAGGCCCTCCAGAATCTTGCAGGGGACAAGCGCAAAGCCAAGCTTCGCGACGTGAAGGCCGAGGACGAGCAAGCACCGCCAGTCGCAGGAATATTGTAGGGTTTCGGGTTTCGGGTTCAGGGTTTGGGGTTTACCCTGTAATGTGGAAGCCCTGCATGATTAGGAATAGTGTTCCTTAGGGCTTTCGGTTTCTTCTTGGAATATATATTTTAGAAATCCAACACCCTGTGCAAGTCATGAAGGCCTCTATAGTAAACCCTAAACCAAAATCCGAGACCATAACTCCCAACTCAATCTCAGGAACTTGGCTCGAGATTGCTTGAACTGCAATCACGGCTTCCGCGCGGAGCTAGGAATGTAGAGTGCGGGCAGTTTAGGGCTTACAGCCGGATGTGAAAACGATTCAGTTTATCTTGCACCTAGAGAAAGCAGGTGGCATGTGCAAAAGGCAGATTCGCTTTTCGATCGCTGTTGCTTTCAATCCTGTATAAACTTTAGAATTTAGAACCCTAAACCGCATATAAATCCAACCACCATTTCATCTGAAGGGTTGAGGGTTTCAGCTTGCTCCGGGTCAATGGGCACTTAGGGCTTTGGGTACTCGGGTTTTGGGATTAGGGTGTAGGGTTTGGGGTTTAGGGTTTAGGATTTAGACCCTCGGCTCGCAAGGACTACCCGACGCCAGAGAAGTATTTGGAAGGCCCGCCATTTGCATGACGTGTTTAGGATTTTAGGGTTCGTAAGTCAGGGTTCAGGGGTTTCGGGGTTCAGGGTTGAGGGTCATAGGTTTTAGGGTCTATAGACTGGATAATAGGAATAGGATTTGGCTCCGAAGTTTTGACCGAAAGCTTTGACCGATCGTTTTTGTTGTTTCTTTTGGGATCTTTTCGGCGTTTTGCTTGCGGCTTTGTCTCTTCTGTTGCTCGACAGCTGTCCACTGTTGGCCATGCTTCTGCCTGTTCCTGAAGAGCTGCCCCGAACCCGGAACCCGAAGCCCTCAAACTCTAACACCCCGAACCCTCAACTCTCAAGCCCTAACCCCCAGACACAGGAACCCTTAAACCCCAATCCCTAAAGCCCTAAAGCCTTAAACTCCCCAAACCCTAAACTTCCTAAACCTTAAAACCCAAAACTCTCTAAACTCCCTGGACCCCAGACTGCCTAAACCCCAAAACCCTGAACTCCTTAAACCCTGAGCCCTAGTGCCCTAGTGCCTTGAGCAGGGGCTGAGATTCCCACCTTCTACCAGTTCCAGAGCAACATGGTGGCGGACGAGGCGGGTGGAACTTTATGAATTTAATCTTGTCAAAGTTGAATCAGTTCGAAGCAAAAAATAGAAGGAGGAGTAATAAATAAATCAATTATTGATGAGCTTTGTTAGGGGTTGCCGGCCATCTTCGTCTCTTCTTCAAGTTAAGGGCTCGGGGTTTAGGGTTTAGGGTCTAGGGCTTTCGGGTTTAGGGGTCTCGGGCTTTCGGGTTTATTTGGGCTGGGTTCCTGAGTAGTGCCCTTTTTGCCCTTTTTGTTTTAGGGTTCCCTTACTAAAGCTGAGTATTCGGAAAAAGGGTACCCGTATTGTAAAGGGGCTACTCAGGAACCTAGTGGGGTTGGGGTTTAGGGTGTTTAAGGGTTTAGGGTTTAGGGTTTAGGTTTAGGGTTTAGGGTTTAGGGTTTAGGGTAGGGTGCAGAGTACCATCTTTAGCAGCTCTTAGCAGCCAAGAAGGGTTACTCTCAGGGTGTTGTTACTGGGGTTACACTTCTAAGATTCTAGAAGTGGAGATCTTCTCAAAAGGCGGTCCTCACGAGCTACCAGCAATTCTCGGGGTCGGCTGGCATGCTGAAACGGATCCGAGGGTTTAGGGTTTAGGGTATAGGGGTTTAAGGACTGCGTGAAGGCCTTCGACGTAAAACGACGTATGTCGACTGTGACATCGACGACCTCGACAAGCTCTGACGGGCCTTTCCACTTGGAAGACTGTCCCAGCCAAGAAACCTTCAGTTATACGTTAGATTCACTGAGTAGGACGTGCTCTTAGGGCCTCCAATAGGTCAAGATCCGAAAGTAAACCCTAAACCCTAAACCCTAAGCCCTTAACCCAAAACCCTAAACCCAAAACCCAAAGCCCTAAACCCTAAACCCTAAACCCAAAACCCAAAACCCAAAGCCCTAAACCCTAAACCCAAAACTAAGAGAGGGGTCGCTGACGTCGAGCGACAGACCCCGAACGCTTGGCCGAGGGCCTCACAGCCCGAGCGCCCATACGAAAAGAGGGACGGAAAGGCGAGGGTTAAGCCTCGCCGCNCTCACAGCCCGAGCGCCCATACGAAAAGAGGGACGGAAAGGCGAGGGTTAAGCCTCGCCGCTTGTCCTGGACAGGCCAACGGAATTGGCCTTGCTTACGACAACGTCCGAACTCAATTATTAAGGGCTGGCCGTATCCAGACAACCTTTAGCGTAGCTAAAGATTAACCCCAAATCGTGAACCATTGCGCTCTTCAGGATTTAGGATTTAGGATTTTAGGATTTAGGATTTTAGGATTTAGGGTTTTAGGGTTTAGGGTTGGGACTTTAGGAGTTAGGGTTTAGGGTTTAGGATTTAGGGATTTGGGATTTAGGGCTTTAGGGTCTAGGATTTAGGATTTCAGGATTTAGGGTTTAGGATTTTAGGATTTAGGGTTTTAGGGTTTAGGATTTTAGGATTTAGGATTTTTGGATTTAGGGTTTAGGATTTAGGATTTTAGGATTTAGGGTTTTAGGTTTCGGAGTTCTGAATCGGAAGATTGAGGGTCGAATTTGGCTTATCATGCCGTGCTTATAGAAATGCCATATTTAATTGGGCCGAGTGACCATATCGAGGAGTCCTCCTTCTTCTTGTGAATTCTAGGGTTTTAGGATTTAGGAATGTAGGGTTTAGGGTTTCAGGGTTTCAGGGTTTAGAATTTAGGATTTTAGGATTTAGAGTTTTAGGGTTTAGGATTGTAGGATTTAAGGCTTTAGGGTTTAAGATTTAGGATTTTAGGATTTAGGGTTTTCGGGTTTAGGATTTANTTAGGATTTTAGGATCTAGGGTTTAGGGTTTAGGATTTTAGGATTTAGGGTTTTAGGGTTTAGGATTTAGGATTTTTGGATTTAGGATTTAGGATTTTAGGATTTAGGGTTTTAGGTTTGGGAGTTCTGAATCGGAAGATTGAGGGTCGAATTTGGCTTATCATGCCGTGCTTATAGAAGTGCCATATTTAATTGGGCCGAGTGACCATATCGAGGAGTCCTCCTTCTTCTTGTGTGCGCGCTTTGAACTCTCTTAGGATTTTAGCATTTAAGATTCAGGGTTCAGGATTTAGGATCTANCGCGCTTTGAACTCTCTTAGGATTTTAGCATTTAAGATTCAGGGTTCAGGATTTAGGATCTAGGATTTTGAGTTTAGGATTGCGAAGCGTTTAAAATTGGGAGTCAAGATTTAGGATTTCAGGATTTAGGATTCTAGGGTTAAAATGTTGGATTTTAGGATTTAGGGTCCTAGGATTTAGGGTTTTCGGATTTAGGATTTTAACATTTAGGATTTTGGATTCAGGGGTCAAGATTATGAATATAGGATTGAGGATTTAGGAGTCGGAAAATTGGGGTTAGTTTTGGCTTATCATGCCCTGCATATAAATATGCCCCTTTTGATTAGGCCGAGTGCCCATGTCGAGGTCTACTCCTTCTGCTTGAAATACTAGAATCCTAAATTTTCAGGTTTCTAGAGCTCAGGAGGAGCATTCATTCAGTTTGAAGAGCCGAGCAGGCCCTGCCATGCCGGAGGCCCGAAAAGGGCCGAGGCTACTCCCAGCCGCAGCCCACGCCAGACCCGAACATCCTAAATTTCAAGTTTCTAGAGCTCAGGAGGAGCATTCATTCAAACGAAAAGTTTGAAGGGCCGAGCAGGCCCTGCCATGCCGAAGGCCCGAAAAGGGCCGAGGCTACTCCCAGCCGCAGCCCACACCAAACCCGAACATACTTGAATTGATCATTTTTTCGAAAGGCCTCGGACCTCCAGGAGCCCGAAAGGTAAGTAAATCTTAAATCACACCAGAAGAAATAATGCAATGGAAAAAAAACTAAGAAACCCTAAACCCTAATAGAGTATAGTTTGGGTGGCCGGGGTGGGTTTACTAGCAACGCGAGCGCGCGGCCCGGGGTGTTTGACACCCTAGCGCGCGCCCTCGCCTGACACACCCNTAAGAAACCCTAAACCCTAATAGAGTATAGTTTGGGTGGCCGGGGTGGGTTTACTAGCAACGCGAGCGCGCGGCCCGGGGTGTTTGACACCCTAGCGCGCGCCCTCGCCTGACACACCCAAAACCCTAAACCCTAAACCCGACAGCTAAACCTCTTGAAGCTTCAGCTCTCGGAGCCGACGGCCCTGAACCCCAAAAGCACCAAACCCCAAAAGCCCTAAGGCTTTAGGGTTTAGGGTTTAGGGTGTGCCGAGCGCACTTCCGTGGTAGGTGTGTACTTTTTTTGTCGGAGGCAAGAAAATCGACGGACGTCCGATACCTTCAGAGTAAACGTGTTCCGTCACGAACGTGGAGCCCTACATTTCCCCACCCCGGACGACGATCTGCTTGAATTGCTATATCTGATATCCAGCATGGTTTTCACACGTGGCCCTGTCACGTGGGGATTTCACAGGGGTCAACGATGATCTGTTTAGACGGAGGCGAGCTTTATGAACCTCTGACAATCCCGCATAATGGCTATGTCTTCGGCAGTAAAACCAAGACAGGCAGCAACTCGGGGCCCGAGGGGCAGGGTTTAGGATCCTCCATTAGAGCCACACGAAAAGAACGGCGCTGTTTTGCTGCAGAATGCGGCTTTGGCGGCCGGCTTCGCCGGGACTTTATTAGGGCCACACGAAAAGAACGGCGCTGTTTTGCTGCAGAATGCGGCCCCGACCCCTTTGGGCACACACGAGCACTCGAG
This sequence comes from Symbiodinium sp. clade A Y106, assembly GCA_003297005.1. NCBI lineage: Eukaryota > Dinophyceae > Suessiales > Symbiodiniaceae > Symbiodinium > Symbiodinium sp. clade A. The sequence goes on along the minus strand of BGNK01000813.1, from coordinate 14,090 downwards.
GGTCCGTCTTATCNAGGCCGAGTGCCCATGTCGAGGTCTACTCCTTCTGCTTGAAATACTAGAATCCTAAATTTTCAGGTTTCTAGAGCTCAGGAGGAGCATTCATTCAAACGAAAAGTTTTAAGGGCCGAGCAGGCCCTGCCATGCCGGAGGCCCGAAAAGGGCCGAGGCTACTCCCAGCCGCAGCCCACGCCAAACCCGAACATCCTAAATTTAAGTTTCTAGAGCTCAGGAGGAGCATTCATTCAAACGAAAAGTTTGAAGGGCCGAGCAGGCCCTGCCATGCCGAAGGCCCGAAAAGGGCCGAGGCTACTCCCAGCCGCAGCCCACACCANCAAACGAAAAGTTTGAAGGGCCGAGCAGGCCCTGCCATGCCGAAGGCCCGAAAAGGGCCGAGGCTACTCCCAGCCGCAGCCCACACCAAACCCGAACATACTTGAATTGATCATTTTTTTCGAAAGGCCTCGGACCTCCAGGAGCCCGAAAGGTAAGTAAATCTTAAATCACACCAGAAAAGAAATAATGCAATAGAAAAAAACTAAGAAACCCTAAACCCTAATAGAGTATANGGCCTCGGACCTCCAGGAGCCCGAAAGGTAAGTAAATCTTAAATCACACCAGAAAAGAAATAATGCAATAGAAAAAAACTAAGAAACCCTAAACCCTAATAGAGTATAGTTTGGGTGGCGGGGGTGGGTTTACTAGCAACGCGAGCGCGCGGCCCGGGGTGATTGACACCCTAGCGCGCGCCCTCGCCTGACACACCCTAAACCCTAAACCCTAAACCCACATCCCAAACCCTAAACCCACATCCCAAACCCTAAACCCTAAACCCACATCCCAAACCCTAAACCCTAAACCCTAAACCCACATCCCAAACCCTAAACCCTAAACCCTAAACCCACATCCCAAACCCTAAACCCTAAACCCTAAACCCACATCCCAATCTCTCACCACTGCCGAAGAGCAAAAGTCTGGCCCCGGAACCCTCAACCCTACTTGTCGGGTATCATGGGGAACCAAAGGTTAGGGTTTAGGGTTTAGGGTTTAGGGTTTAGGGTTTAGGGGTTGAAGGTCTAGGGTTTACCTTTTTTCATAATATAAGGGTTATATAGGGATTATACTGCCCCAAAAGGTTAAAAGTTACCTACTCTACTACTAGGCAACCCTAACCCAGGCCGCCGGAAGCATCCAAAAAGCAGATCCCTTACGGGGGCTCCTATAAAGTACCCTTTAGTAGTACCTGGACCTGAAGAACCTACCCTTTCAAGCGCCTACAAAAGGAAATCATGATAAGGAACCCTAAACAGGTAGGTTCTTCAGGGTTCAGGTATAGGGTCCCAAAGTAGGGGATCCACTTTTTGGATCCTTCCGGTGGTCTGAGAAAGCCTCAACCGTGACCCACGGACAGGCCTGGTACTTGGCCGAGGGCGGCTTGTGTCGCCACGCGCCGGCTTCGAGATGCAGTCGGAAGTGTCCGTCGATGGTCACGGCTGGATACCTAGACTTCGTGGGTTTAGGATTGCCTGCGGTTTTAGGGTCTAATGCTTAGTTACTGTGAAGGGTTTAGGGTTGAGGGATACTTTGACTTCACGGGTTCGGGGTCGCCCCACAACTGACAATGGAAACTATCAAAGAAAATGGAGGGAGGAGGCGTGGCTCAAACGCGAAAGTGTCAAATACAATACGGAGCAATGACGCTGATAGATATGTTTAACAGTTGTGGTAGCATAGGATTAAGAATAGTAAACTGTCCGAACAGCAGTAGACAAAGAACACACCACCGTCGATATCCTCACTATCATAGTCATCATCATCATCATCATCATCCTCACAACCATCTTCATCATCAGCCGCAGCATCCGTATTCCCTTGTCGGCATGGTCAGCATCATCATCGCCGTCGTCGACACTATATGACTGCGCTTGTGAGACGGCATTGCGGTTCGGCCATGGATGCTATGGAAATCGGATGGGGTCTGAGTGGACGTTATTCAAGTGCAGAAGCTGCAGCGGTCGGTATGCGGAAAGCACAGCGCAGGGCGAGAATTTAGCATGGCCTATGGCGGGAGGTTCATGAAACAGCGCCTCTGTCAATTCTTAGTCAATGCAAGAGCCCGCAGTCTTGCACCCGAACGCAGTGCTGGCGAGCATAACCAGAATCATCACAACCACAATGTCACTAAACACCCGTGTGAATGACGGTACAAGAAATAGTCCTAAACTCAAATGGCCAAAATTCAGTAGGAACACCAAGAAACAGAAGAACAGCAAAGGAATCACAGCGTAATGGTAATCACAACAAAAAGGCGGCAACAGCACGGACTTTGGTGCTTGGCTTGGGTGCAGCATGCGGTCGCCCTTCTGAAAGCTCATGTGATAGGCAGCCTGTTCCAGAGAAAGCAAGTGACTAAGTACTATACTTAAAGGCCCATGATGGGACTTAGAAGTAAAGTTACAAGTAAGGTTATAATTCGGATAACCCAACTGAGGGCACTTATAACCCAATGATAACCCTACTTACTAAACCCTCAACCCTAAACCCTAAAGTATAACCCTACTTACCAAAGCCTCAACCCCAAATCCTAAACTATAACCCTACTTGGATCTACTTACTAAGTCCCCTGGGCCCTAAGTCATAGGGACCCTTAGGGGGGCAGGGGGAGGGGGGGAGGGGGCCCCCACAGGTTCGCGCAGCCCTACCCCTCTACCCCCCCCGTAAGGGCCCCCATTAAGGCCCCTATATAGACGGCTTATAGAACCCATAAAGGAACCCGCATAGACCCCTTTAAAGGAACCCTACCCCTAAGGGTCCCTATGACTAAGTTAGGGGGTGAAGACGACGAGCAGACTCATAGGATGGTCCGGCAAAGGCGCTTTGGGTTTCGGGCTTTTGGGTTTTAGGGTTCTAATGTTTGGGATTTAGGGTTTTGGGATTTAGAGTTTCGGGCTTTAGGGCTTCAGGGTTTAGGGAAGTTTGGGGCTTTTGGGTTTAGGGTTTAGGGTTTCGGGTTTTAGGGCTTCAGGGTTTTCGGGTTGAGGGTTTTAGGGAATTTTAGGGCTTTGGCTCTGGGGTTTAGGGCTTTAGGGTTTAGGGTTTTAGGATGTTAAAGGTTTTGGTTTTGAGGGTGTAGGTCTTTGGGGTTTTAGGGTTCAGGGTTTTAAGACTTTGCTTTTAGGGTTTAGGGCTTTAGGGTTTAGGGTTTAGGGCTTTAGGGATATATGTCTTGAATGGTCCGTGAATCGAGCCAACTGCATGAGATGCTCTTTGTAATACTATTACTTGGAGTTGCGATTTCTTGGGTTTCGGTGTCCCCCAGACCCAATTCAAATTATGAAGGTCCCTAAACTACTTCGGGCCTCTTTGCGCCAACTGCCATCCCGGTCCGAGATGCACATGGTCCCCTCATCCAGGTCTATCGCCAGGCCAAGACGGTCGTCAGGACGCCAACGATCCATGTTGGCCTGCAAGGGAATTGTCGAAGTTTGGATCCTTCAACATAATATAGGTCTTAATAGTTGAAAAGAGTAGGGTTTTGGTGTATGCTTTGCCATCGCAACCACGCAGTACCTTATTCGAGTGAGGCTACCGACTAAATTGGTCGTGATGTTGACAACTACCCTATTGGTATCATTCCTTCCCAGTGTTCCGCATCGGTTGAATTTGGTGGGCCAAGCTTCGAGACTTGCTGCCTTACGAGCAGCCCAGGTGCAGGGTTTAATGCCTGGCTTTCGGGCTTCCCAGAGACTCCAATATCCTTAAATTAAAGAAAAACCTTAAAATATAGTAGGATCCCTAATATGATTTAAGGTATATTCCTTAATTAAGGGGTTTTGGAGTCTCTAGGTTGGGGCTTTAGTTTAAGGTTAAGGCTTTTGGGTTTGTGGTATCCTTCAGCCCTTTTCCCGATGGACAAGCAGGGCTTTAGGGCTCCGACAGTCGAAGACCGATTTGGGAGTTTCCGAAAATTAGGGGTACCTTTTTGGGGGGTCCTTATAATAAGGATCCTACGATTTAGGGTACTATATTAGGGTCCCCTATTTTCGGAAACTCCCATTTAGGGTTCAAGGGTTCGGATTTAGGATCTAGGGATTGCCCAGAGCCCCCTTAATCGAGGAGTATAATATATAGTGGCCTCATGATTAGAATAGGGTGTTGGGGGTTAGGGTTTAGGGTATAGGTACCTAGAGACTCCGATATCCCTTAATTAAAGAATATTCCTCAAACCATATTGGGGATCCTGCTTTAATCTAAGGTATATTCCCTAATAAAGGGATATTGGAGTCTCTGGGGAGGTAGAACAAACGAGGAATCCGGGGTTGACGCACATTATATGGAGGGGCTTTAGGTTTAGGGTTTAGAGTTTAGGAGCCTTTGTAATTTGAAAAGGCTTCCCTTCAAGGGTCCGTTTTCAAACTAGGGGTTCTATAAGGGCTACTACGACTCGGTGTCGATTTCAACAGTCCCCAGAATTATGTATAATTAGGGCTCTATTTTAAACAATAAGGGACATTCACAATCATCCCAAATCGATACCTAGTATAGGGCAGGGGCCTTAAAAATACAATCACAGTTTGGGGTAAATCGTAGTATGATTTCAACAAGGAGGGCTGGGGACTAGTACTACTAATTACCCAGAGACTCCAATATCCATGAATTAAGGAATATTCCTCAAATCATATTAGGGATCCTACTATAATTTGAGGTATATTCCTTACTTAAGGGATATTGGAGTCTCTGAGTATTCAGGCTTCTTCTGGGCTTTTAAGTAACCAGGGAGAAGAAAGTATAAACTGTTTTTTTCATAATGGTTCCCTTTAAGGAAAAAAGTTGTAAAGTATGGTACTCCTAAGCCTTGTCTTACAGTGTTCCTTGACAAAATTACACAAGGCTCTGAGAAGGGTTTAGCAACGTGTTCTGGGGTCAAAAAGCGGATTCTGGGGTTCCATAGGGCTTTATGAGGGTTTAGGGTTTAGGGTTTAGGGGTTTAGGGTGAGCCCCTTGATCAAGGAACGCACTCAACGTATATTCATTAATTGAGAGGCGCTGTGAAGCTCCTTGATCAAAAGGAATTGGGCTCTCTAGGTATAAGCCCTTGGATCCAACACAACATTGGAGATAGTCCGGGCCTCCTTGTGTCTTTTGTTGTGCCATTGGGCTGCACGCTGCGCATCGAAGGCCCAGCCCTCGGAATCAATGCCAATGCCTTCGGGGCTTAAGAGTAGGCTGTTCCGCGTACCACTGGGGAAAAGCCTATATTATTTTGGAGTAGTTCTATTATACTGGGATACTCTAAGCAATAGAAACCCAATAATAATATAGGGGCCTTAATAGTATAGACCATGGTTTAGGGTTTAGGGTTTAGTATTGCAGTGGGACCAGCGACAACATCCTGATTGTCAGACCTTGAGTCATAAGCCCTGAAACCCCTGAACCCCCAAAAGACCTAAAGGGTTTAGGGTTTAGGGCCTCCCGTCCTAAATTCCTCAACCCTATGCACTCCGAGACTGCACCAAAAGTCCGAAGACTGCGACTGTTGACTAGGTTCCTGAGTAGTCCCTTAATCATAGGGATACCTTTTTCCCTAATAGTACTCTTTGAAATTAAATAAAAAGGGCAAAAGAGAACTAGCCAGGAACCTAGTTGAGGTAAGGGGCTCTTCGGAAAGCCCAAAACATTCACAGCAGAATCGAAGCGCGTCGTCAGCCAGCCGAGCTGAGCAGCTTCGAAGTTAGAGAGCAGCTCCACCTCGTGATAAAAAAAAAGTTCAGGGTTTAGGGTTTAGGGTTTAGGGTTTCAGCTCCACCTCGTGATAGAGCTTCCCAGAGCTCTGGGCAACCTCCGGCACCCCGCAGGTCAGAAGGGTGAAGGAGCTCATGTTGGAAGGCGCGACATTCCTCGGCAGCAAGACGGTGAGTCCGCGCAGCTGACCTTGCAGTGCGGTTTAGGGCTAAGGGTTGGAGCGTTCAGGGTTTATGGCCTTTAGGGGTTAGAGGGTTCAGGGTTTATTGCTAAGCGGTCAGGGTTTAGGGGTTGGGTTCTGGGGTTTCTGACAGAGTTTACCTTTAGGGGCCGCAAAGCTGACCTTGCAGTGCAGGTAGCACACCGGACTCTCTCAGCTGCGCAGCGAGTCGGCGTCTGTGGTAAGCGAGAGTCAGTGCTTCGGTACTGCTGAACCTCAGCCAGCCTCCTTGTCCCTCCTCCCGGCCAAGCAGCCACTCTACGGCCCTCGTCTGCATTTCCGTCACTCCCCGCGCTTTATCCACAGTTGTTTTGCCACCAGCAGTCCGCAGATCAAGCTCGCACCTTGCCTCGACAAGTAGCCGCAACGCCTGAACTCCACCCGTCTCTGCGGCCAACGACACTGCAGTGTCACCGTCCTTGTTTCGAGCCTTCAAATCGCAGCCTTCATGGACAAGGAACCGCAGAGTATCAGGATGACCTTCTTTGAGGGTCAGGGCCAAACAAGGGTTCAGGGTTTAGAGTCTAGAATGTAGCGTATAGGGTTTAGGGTACAGGGCTAAGTTACCTTCTCTATATTACCCCTAGCTGCTAGGTCATGATCCCTTAATATAGGGGCCTTAATCATTACCTATACTATTTTGGTGGCTCCTTATTTTAATTGTAGTATAATATACCCCAAAACCCTATTCTAATTGTTAAGGTCCCTACATTAGGCGGCCTTCTCGCACGGCCAGCATCACTGCCGTGTTTCCAGAGATGTTGACAGCCTCAGGATCGCACCTCGCCCTCAGCAGGGTCTTCAGCACCTCAGCTTTCAGGGTTTAGCGTGTAGGGTTTAGGGTTTGGGGTTTATATTATACTATGCTTATTATAAGAAATCTCAGAAGGACCCCCGCCCAAAAAAGTAACAGGGTCTTCAGCACCTCAGTTTTGCCAGTCCTTGCTGCAATTGTCGTTGCAGATTCACAGAAGAGCGCCCTGGATGTTGTCTTGTGTGGATCACACCTGGCACTGAGCAGAATTTCCAGCGCATCGACGCTTCCTCCCAAAGCTGTGAGGAACACCGGGGTCAAGCCAAACCTGGGTTGTAGTTTTGGGGCCGTTATAGGACGAAAAGGGACCACCATAAAGGGGAATTTAAAAGCTTCCCAAAGTGCCACCTCGAAACAGGTGGTCGGCACACTCAGCATCGCATCGCGCCTCGAGGAGTAACTTCAGCGCATCTACGGCTCCAGTCCTGGCAGCAGCCAGGACTGCTGTGAACCCATTCTCGTCGACGCTGTGCGGGTCGCATCTTGCTTCCAGAAGCACCTTCAATGATTCAGCATCTTTGCCGCGCGTAGCCTCGAAGACTGCGTTCTGACCATGCTTGTTGACGATCTTCGGGTCGCCTCTGGCTTCCAAGAGCAACTTTACAATGTCAGTGCGTCCCTTGCCTGCAGCTGTTATGATTGGCGTGTTGCCTTCCTCGTCCGCCATGCATGGGTCGCATTTTTCCTCCAACAGCAGCTCCAATGCATCAACATGGCCAGTTGCTGCCGCTTTGATGATCGCACCACTACCATCCTTGTTGGCGATCCTCGGATTGGCTCTTGCCTCCAACAGCAACTTTAGTGCGTCAAGGCAATCATTCCCTGCCGCTATGATGACCGGGGTGTTTCCAGCCTTGTCTGCCATACTTGGGTCGCATCTTGCCTCCAAGAGCATCTTCAAGGCATCGGCACTCTTGCGCGCTGCAGCTTCCAAGACGGAACTCCCACCATCCTTGCTGACGATCTTCGGGTCACATTTCGCCTCCAACAACAAGCTTAAGGCATCGGTGCTCTCATGGCGTGCGGCTACAATGGCAGGCGTCTCGCCGTTCTTGTCCACAAAGCTTGGGTCGCATCTTGCCTGCAGCAAGAGCGTCAATGCAGCAACAGCGCCGAGCCCGGCTTGTTCGTGCCCTGTGGCTTTGATGATTGCACTGCTGCCGTCGTTGTTTACCATGCTCGGATCACCTTTGGCTTCCAGCAGCAGCTTCAAGGTATCAATTCTGCCACTTTCTGCGGCTGCGATGATTGGGGTGTTCCCAGACTTGTCTGCTATGCTTGGGTCGCATCTTGCCGCCAATAGCAGCGCCAAGCCATCAATGTTGCAGTTTGTCACAGCACTGCTGACTGCGCTGCCGCCTTTCTTGTTTGTGAGTGTCGGGTCACATCTTGCCTCCAATAGCAACTTCAATTCATCTGTGCGTCCATCCATCGCAGCTGTAATGATGACTGGGGTGTTGCCCTTTTTGTCGGCAATGCTCGGATCGCATCTGACCTCCAAAAGGAGCTTCAGCACACCAACACTTCCCCTCGATGCCGCCCTCAAGACTGGAGTGTCACCACCCTTGCTGGCGATCTTTGGGTCGCATCTCGCTTCCAAGAGAGCCTCCAGCGAATCGGTCGTCTGCAGCGCTGCTGCCGTCAAGATCAAGGGCTCACCATCCCTGCCGGCAGTCTGAGGGTCACACCTGGTCTCGAGCAACATCGGCAACAAAGCTGCTCTGCCATGTCTTGTAGCAACGATGACTGCACTGTCGCCCAGGGGATTGCGCGCCTCTGGATCACACCGTGCCTGCAGCAAGAGCTGCAAAGCGGCGCCATGACCTCCCCGTGAAGCCAGCAAAGCCGCATTGCTGCCATCCTCGTCTGTTGATCTCATGTCTGTGCCAAGATTCTGAAGCGCCCTCAGCACATCTACCTTTCCGGCTCGTGCTGCAAGATGAAAAGCAATTCCAGACCGGGTCTCAGCTGTGCACACGTCGAAACCCTGCGCATGAAGTACTTCTATCACACCACCATGCCCAGCGAACACAGCCTCACGGAGAAGCGACCTGTCCCTGTCTGAGCCCTCCTCGTAGGCTGTCCAGAACTCCTCGAGCAAATGCTCGGAACCAAGGCTCACCGCCAAATGCAGTCGGCTGTCCCCAAACACCGCACGTGTTGGGAACAGGCACATGCATCGACTTCGCAACAAGGCTTGGTAGATCAAAACCCCAAGCATGGCCAATAGGTGCATCGTTAGACCCACACCCATCAAGGTTTCCAAGACGGGCTCCGCGGCAAGGGGACAGGCACCGTGGGCCACGGTTGCATACCTGTGCACCATCATGATGATGAAAAAGATAACAAGGTTGCTGCGCCAGAGCATTGCGCACACTTGCAGCCGTAGCTGGGCACAGAGATCTGCGGGGAAGCAGGGCCAGGGCATTCCGCAGAGGCAAAGCACGAGGAATCCTATTTGGCGATCCGTGTTCCGCTGGTGCGCCTCCATCTGATAGCGCGCGTCGCTATTCGGGGTGCCTGGGTGCCTTTGGGCAGATAGCGCCGGTCTTGGCCAAGCTTCATCCCTCAACTCCTGGAGGGACGGTTGCAGACACCTCCTCCAGTAGAGAACACAGGCCGCCAGCTCACAGAAGAAGATGAAGGGTATGCAAGGACGTGCCTCAGGATCCAGAACCATACATGCCAGAACCCAGAAGATCACCCGCGATCCCATGTCTGCAACGCGCCAGAGCCACAAAGCTGTTCGTGGTAGCTCCACCTTTCCTTCACCTAACATAGGGGCCTTGATAATTAGAATGGGGTTTGGGGGTGTATGGTGCTAGAATTATAATAAGGAGCCCCCAAACTAGTATTTGCAATTATTTAGGCCCTATATTAGGTTAGCCCGAAAAGGCGCCTGCAACAGATTCGTGCCTAAGATCCTCTTCGGCCCAACAAAGGAAAATACAAAACATCCCAAAGGCATACCCAATACTCTACTAAGTACCCAAACCCCGAAACTGCACCCTAAACCTACTACTAAGTTACCGAGTCACCCTCCTGGAGAAAGAAGAAGGCAGAATTGGTTGCATGAGCCGCAAAGCCCAACTGTAGCACGAAGGCAATGCAGAGCCTTTGTTCTTGTTCGTAAATAACAAGGAAACCATATCATTTTCTGCAGATCCGCACTATGGCCATTGTAGTAACTAAAACTAAGTTTCTTGACCCTAAACCCTTACAGAACCCTTACAAGAACCCTATATTCTGGCTATTTAGATTAAGCTAAATGGGAGTTTCCGAAAATTAGGGTACCTTATTTGGGGGTCCTTATTATAAGGATCCCGCTATTTAGGGTACTATATTAGGGTTCCCCTATTTTCGGAAACTCCCGAATTGCTTGACCAGAGCCCAGGAGCAGCAGTGGGTTGCTTCCTGGCATAGCTTCGAAGGCCAGGACATGGAGCTGAATGAGGCTGGACGGGACTGCCTCTCTTGGTTTAGGGTCTAGGGTTTAGGGTTTAGGGTTCCGCGCCCAACAAAGTTCAAACTTGCCAAGATAAACCCAATTAGTTTTTCTATAAGGCCAAGAAGATTAAAGTTCTCCCACCGGCTATCCAAGCCGCCCCAATGAGGCCCATTGCAAGGTTAAGCGATACATTTTGCCGTGGTCTCTTGGGAGGCAATGTCACGATAAGGCTGAATAATGAGAACAGCTTCACGAATGCCAGCAGACCACCGAACCACCAAATTCCGCCGGCAAAGTAGGTTCTTGTGACATAGATGCCGGCGATCAGCTCGACCAGTCGAAATGCACAAGCTTCTGCCTCCGACAACCCCAAAATCGCCTCCTCCCATTGCAAGATGCTCTCTTCAGGTTTTCCGAAACAAGCATTCCTACAATGCAGAATGCCGACCGGTGCCAACGTGACCACAGACACAGCAAGGATCAGCCACAACCACGGCCAGTGCTGAGGATGCGATATCCATCGCAGGCTTTGCCTGTAGAGCGTCTGCAGAAATGAAAGCACGGCAGCTGAATTCGTTTGCGCTTCCTCGGATCGAAAGCGGTTAGGGCTATTCATCACCCAGATAAGAACTGATGAAGTTGTGATGCTGCAGATCCCGCAAACTACCTACAAGTACCTGCACTACTTGCCAGGCATGCATCGGCGACCAGGCACGGCTTCACGCGATCCCAGGTCCTCTCGAACGCCTGGAGGCCGAGGCCGTCGACGGCTGCCTCAGCTTCCTTGCGGCGGAGCATTCGGCCTGACATCTGTCAGGGTTTTTCATGCGAGTCACCCACGAGGGCGACAGCAACCGAACTCAAAGCAACCAGGCCTTGTATCGGGAATGGAGCCAGGGTTGTCCATCCCGGAAAGATGAAGGCCGAGCATAAGGCAACAAGTGGGAGCAAGATCGCCCATGAGAGACTGCACAGCCCGGACTTTGCCGGGTCCGGCTTTCGGGGCACGAGACAGCGCGTCATAAGCCCTCCCTCTTGGGCCAAGGTAGCAGGCCAACTCATTCGTGCGCACAAGCTTATGCTAGTACAACGCCTGCCCTGCAGCTGCCCTAGGAACTACCAACCGCACACCCCAAACTCTAGAACCTATCACAGTTCTCTTCAAACCCTGAAAAAAACTTTCTTAGACGGCGGCCGCGCTCAGACATCTGGACTTCTGGACTGCCTGCGCACACGGAGCACCGCTCAAGGAATCGCGATCTCAGACCTACTTGGGGCTTCGGGTTCGGGGTTTGGTGAATTTACCGTCGGCTCTTTTTCGGTTTCTAGAACAGCTTCATCAGGGTTTGCATGGCTTCTAAACCAGCAACCCTAAAATTACATGGGAGTTTCCGCAAATTAGGGGTGCCGTATTTTGGGGTCCTTATAATAAGGATCCTACTATATAGGGTACTACAGTAGGGTCCCCTATTTTCCGAAACTCCCAGATATGCCCGAGACTCGAAAACCGAAGCTCTGAACTCGGCTCCTGAAATCCCCAGACACCGCAACCGAAGCTGAGAGCAAACATGCTATACTTTTCGTATAACGTGGGTTTAGGGTTTAGGGTTTAGGGATCAACCCCCTTGCTCCAAGGGCCCTTTCAGTGCGATCCAACCTACAATCCCAGCGGTAGCGGGGCTTACTAATCAGGGGTCTACATTAGAATCTACATTATACAAAACTTCATATACGAAATACTGATGACAGCAATCCAAGAAGGACACAGAGAGAGAGAGAGACACAGAGAGAGAGACTGAGAGACCGAGAGACAGAGACACAGAGAGAGAGACCGAGAGAGACAGAGAGAGACCGAGACAGACAGAGAGAGACAGAGAGAAAGAAAGAAAGAAGAGAAAAAAGAAAGAGATAAATAGAGAAAGAAAGAGATCGAGAGAAAGAAAATATGTAGAGAGAGAGGAGACAGATGTGATAGACGCTTCAGGGAGAACAAAACCAGCACGTTTTAGATGTTGGCCACTACGCTGCTCCCTGGTGTTACAAACCCATAGGATCCAATATAGGGGGGGTCTTCATGAATTTAGTAGGGTTTTGGGGAATAGTATAGAAGGACAATAGGGGGATTGTATTGCTGCCCCTTCCTACCCCTTTCTCAACCACGCAAGACCTCTGCACCTCCCACCGTTCACATAGAGACTAACTGCCGCATCCGAGCGCATCTCTCACATGAAACCCTAGGTTCCTGCATAGCCCCTTTATATTGAGGGTGCCCTTTTTCCTACTATTCGGGCTTTATAATAAGAGGACCCTTAAACAAAAAGGGCAAAAGGGTGCTACTCAGGAACCTAGAACCTCGAACCCTAAACCCTAAACCCTAACCCACTGTTGAAGTCCACCCGACATCCACCAGAAGCTCCTTGTGACAGCGCCTTTCCGAATCGGGTGAAGTTCACCCGAAACCCTTAACCCCAGACCCTGCTGAACCCTAACCCTAAACCCTTCTAAACCCCAAACCCTAAACCCCAAACTCCAAACCCTAAACCCTAAACCCCAAACCCTAAACCCCAAACCCTAAACCCCAAACCCTAAACCCTAAACCCTTCTAAAACCCTAAGCCCTTCTAAACCCTGATCCCAGGCGCCAGCAAGATCACGAAGCCGAGGACCCGCGAGTTCCGAATCTCACCTCCGCGGACGCGGGAGGGTGGGGTTTAGGGGTTAAGGTTTTAGGGTTTAGGGTTTAGGGTGTTAGGGTTTTAGGGTTTAGGGTTTAGGGTTTTAGGGTTTTAGGGTTTTAGGGTGGCTTGGGGCTTATGGCTATGGTTTAGGGTTTTAGGGTTTAGGGTAGTTTAGGGTTTAGGTGTAGGGGTTAGGGCCTTTGGGTTTAGGGCTTAGCACGGGATTAGCAAATCAGAGGCAGGACAGCTTCCCGACGCAAGTAGCGGAGTGCTATATAAGGGGTCTATAAGGGTATAGGGGCCTTAATAATTAGAATAGGGCTCCTTTAAAGGAGTCGATAAGGGTTACTATAAGGGGTCTATAAGGGTACTATAATATAGGGGCCTTAATAATTAGAATAGGGAGTTGGGGCCCATTATACTATAATTAATTTTAATAAGGAACCCCCAAAATAGTATTCCCCACAGCTCACCGCGTGTTCAACGACCTCTGCTATGTACATCCGGCCAAGCTCTGCAGACAGTTTTGGTCCGAAGAACAGTTTGGAGCCCCGCCAGCTACCTTGAGCTCAACGGGCTACTGCAGAATTCTGAGACCTTCCAGAATCCCTTCATCATTTCTGGGAGCCTCCTAAAAAATTGAAGGTATAGGTGTTAATTCAGGGATTCTGGAACGTCTGGGTTCTGAGGTTCTTCGAACCCGAGCAAACATACCACGGAGCTGCTTCGATTTAGCTTCTCCGCTACTTGAAGGGGGAGGGGACTTAGCAAGTAGGTTATAAGTAGAGTTATAAGTGCCCTAAATGGAGTCCCCCTAATGATAACCCTACTTACTAAGTCCCCTGCCCCTTCAAGTATGTTTCACAGGTATGGGGTTTAGGATCAAGCTGTCGATGTCATGGTAAGTAGAAGCCGACAAGTTTCTGGCTCTCGGGCAGTGTGCGTACTCACCCAGAATCCGAGCTCCCAACACTTAGTGGTGACACGAGGTGATACTTAGCAAATACTGACCACCTAGCGAGGGGCTCTCTTACAAGAAGTTCCCGCTCCACCCTAAACCGCCACCTCTACTAGACCCCTTCAAGCAGGATGTACGCCGGGTAACCCCCTATCCCCCCCAGGAGGTATCAGACGCGCGGAGGTATCAGACGCGCGGAGAAGCGGATAGGGCGCAGGGCCGTACGTGGGA
>BGNK01000812.1:119319-191200 GCA_003297005.1 Symbiodinium sp. clade A Y106 | reverse complement strand
CCCCAAGCGCCTGAACCCCTAGGCCCCTCAGCCCCTGGGCCCCTAGACCCCTAAACCCCTAGACCCCTCAACCCGCAAACCCCTAAACCCCTCACCTAAACCGCCCCACAAACCCTAAGGCTTGCTCCCTCCGCTATCGCCCTTTCTCTGACTACTACGGGGTCGGCGGCCTGAGCCGGAGGCTCTTAATAATTTAGGGGTCTATAGGATTTAGGGGTTTAGGGGTTTAGGGCTTAGGGTTTAGGGGTCTAGAGGGTTAAGGGGTCTAGGGCTTTACAATTTAAGGGTTGAGTCTCGAGGTTGCAGGGTTGGACTTCTCAGGGCGTAGGCTTGCGGATGAGATCTTGAGAACCCAAAGGGTCCAAAGTACCTATAAAGAACGATGTAGGGTTTCTATCTTAGGAATTACTAATCCGATTTGAGGTTTAGGGTTCGTACGATTACCTGTAATAGCGCCCTGATGAAGGATCATAATAGTGGGTAGTTGGGGTACAACAGAGGGTAGTTTGGGGGGAACAAGAACTTCATGCTGCCGTGGGGCTTGTGACGCCACGCGCCGGGGCGGGAAGCTGCAAGCCCTGTCCACAAGCTGCGGGCCTTAAGCCCAAGTCCCTGAAGATGCACAAAACCCTCCAGAAAGCCCTAAAATCGTAAGTCCTGAAACCTGGAAGGTAACTTTCACTTACTCTTGAGTGCAACTTTTTGAGATGTAGTGAAGTGAAGTAGTATTGTCGACGCATCTTGGGGACTTGGGTCGGCACCCGAATCCACTACAATAATAAGCTCTGCATCCTAACACTGCTCACACCCTACATCCTATACCCGAGGTCCCAACCCCCGAAAGACCCGGCGCTACATCCAAATAGCAACCATCTCGCCCTGCTAGTCACCTGTATGGCAACAACTCTAAGCACTTAAACACCCCAAAAACTGCACCCCAACTGAAACACACATCCTTAACGCCTCAAACCCTATAACACCCTCCATACCTCAACCCGAAACTCCAAACTCCAACTCCAAACCCCAAACCTTCACCCTAAACCCGAGACCCTAAAGCCTAAACCCCAAACCCTTAAATAGAATAGACCTTAAACCCGAATAAAATTCCCTGGGCCCCCATAGCCTCGGCCGGTGGAACCATCGGTGCAGTGGAAGCGGCCTGCGAGTGCTTCGGAAAAGCGAAGAAACGCGACTTGAAGCAGAGGGTATAGGTTTGGGGCTTTAGAATTATTTTAGGGTTAAGGACTCAGGGATTGGTTTTTACGAGAAACACCTTGATTTGGGATCTGTGTGTCACTTTATGCGTTCTTGCGGGTTCTATACAGGATTTTCAGGCTTAGGATTGACGTAGGGTTTGAGAGTTCAAGGTTTCAGAGTTTAGGGTTCAAAAGGAGCACCCTGCGAGCCAAGCGCAAGGTCGCCGCCAATTGTCACGAAATCGGATTTCAGTGCTTCTGGTAACATGGAGTTCTCTGAATACTCAGTAATGTAGGCTGAATAATTAGAATAGGATTTTGGGGGTTCCGATTATATTTATAGTATAATATCCCCCAAAACCCTAGTCTAAATATTAAGGCCAGTACATTAGTCACACATAAAAATCACTGCATGGCTTCTTAGGGCAAAAACCCATAAGATACCCTTAAAGGCTTACCCTGACTCTGAAGCCGCCTTTGGCTCTGCTTTGAGCAGTCTGTCCTCGGCCCCTTTGCAGGTTCCATTTTCGCTTTCAAGGGTTTAGGGTTCTTACTCGTCCGCTATCGTCAGGGAATTTGGGATTATAAATGGATCATCAACGTACACCTTAAACAGGTTGAAGGTTTACCTGCTCTTCTACTAAGGGTTTCCCTGCACCATCATCATGATCTGGGATATAGGACCATGTTGCTCACGCGGGCCCGTCTCATACATGTTGCAGTCGCGGGCACAGGCTTTAGACCGACTCGTTCCAAGAAGACCACCAGCCAAAATCATGGGACACGACCCAAATACCCGAACTGAACACCTAAACTAAACCCACCCTCCATTGAACACACGCACACACACACATATCAAGTTCACTGCAACCTCAACTCTGGATCCTCATGACTCCCCAACCGGCTGCCTCCTCAAATGTTCAAGCCCGGAACTCCCACACCCAACTTCCGTAGTCTGAATATCAATGGAAGCGCTTCGCCTCCATCCCTTGCGGGTCCGTTATCACCTCGCGATGCCCCATCAAATCGCCTAACGCTGATCGCTAGAACCCTTGGGCTTAGTGTTGCCGCAAGTACTGCTTGGGGGAGTAAGCCCATGCCTGGGCCCCAAAGAACTACCTAGAGGCTCCATAGTAGTTCCTTTTTGTGGTCCATATTTAGAATCCTTTAAGGTAAACCCAAAAAGGAACTACTATGGAGCCTTATGGGTATACATGTCTCTCGTCCTACGACACCCTAAACCCTTTGGTCCGAAGCCTGGAAACTTAGTTGCTAAACACTAGGGCCAATAGGGTTTCGCACAGGGTTAAGGCCAACATGATTTTCACAGCCCATGCACGACCGTAAACCCTAGATTGTGAATCCTGAACCCTAACTGATAAGAACTGCCGGGAATCAATAAACACCACTACTGCTTGAAACTGTAAGATATGGGAAGTGCACTGTCCCCAAACACAAAGACAGCTTTAGTTCTCTCCGGAGCGCAATTTCCCCATAGTGGGTTCCTGTTCCTTAGCCTTATAGTGCCCATAATCCCGTAACAACATGTGTCGTAGGTATGTGTATGTGTACATAGGTTTATGTTTGTGGTTGTTCATTTAACTGTTTGTCTATTTTATCTACGTGCAGCATAAGTAACTGGCTCATTAAACCCTAAACCCTAAACCCTAAACCCTAAAGTGCGCCGCCGGCGGATATCAGGCCGACGCGTAGGAACCGAAGGGAGTCGAAGTCTGCGCCTCCAAAGGAGGGTTGCCATGGGCTGCCTAATGTTTCATGTTCATGGGTAATTACGGTTTAGAGGTTTAGGGTTTCAAGCATGGTTCTAAGTATCTTGATAGAAAACTGTATCGAGAAAGGTTTATGTATAGCTCCTTGAGGCCTTACTTACGAAGCCGAGGGTTGGAGTTCAGGGAAACCAGAAGGAGAACAACATTCCGAACATCAACAGGTTCATCAGGTCCTGGTTCTTTCTCGAACACCGGCACCCAAGCTTCGCCGAAGCCTGCCTGAGGCATACCAGCGTATACCACCGGTGAGCCCTGGCAGCAAGGCTTGCGGACTTGTTCTGAATGATTGGAACTAGATAACTAGACACTACGTCAGAGAGTGTCCTCAGCTGCAGCCCTTAGTACGGCCCCCTGGAACTGGCAAAATGGCCTGGTGTTTTTTGTCTATTGCAGTCCTGGCATCCCCCCTTCGTTTGCTACGACTGAATAACAATATGATGATGTTGAACTAAAAGCACTAAAGACTAACAAGCATTGGTCAGTGCAAGGTGCTAAGGTGATTTGACTCACGACAGGAAAGACTACCCACATCGGTTTCTACTTCAGCCATGCTGACGCTGGTTTGGGTTTGGGGGTGGTTCCCAGATCCGTGCTGAGAACGAAATGCCGGTTGCCTCTTATCATCACGAGTATTCTGACGGTTTGTGAAGTTACATCATAAAACGAAACAGCGGCAACACCGAACATGGAGAACTGCAGAGCTCGGATACTTTGACAAAGATGTTTGGGGAAGTTACGGCTCACACTGCCCTTCCGTCACGGTGTCCCAAATCTATTTCAGCAGGTATCTGCTGGAGGCACCCGGCGAAACATAATTGTGAATGACACCAAGCCACAACCACGGAATCCGCAAAGACGAAACCCACAAACAAATCCTGAATTTGGTCCGAATCCTAAAACCCTAAATCCTCAAACCCTTGCAAATAACACCCCTTGTAGAACCCTTCTAGACAACTGCGAACCCGAGTGCGCACCATGGAGGTGAAAGCCGCCGGAGAGAGCGAAGCTTGCACGCCCATCGACTGGTACACACCTGCGCGTTGAGGGTGTAGACCCTAAAACCTAAACTCTTTTGGCCCGAGGGCGGTGTATCGTGGGGCTTAGTATAGGTATGCATAGGTCAAATGAGCGGAGGGGACCCAGGTCATAGTCTTCAGAGTTCGTTGAGATGCCTAGGGTTTCATGGTTTCTTTTGGTGGTAGGGGCCTCGTGGATTCAGGTTGCTGCAACCTCCCATACTAAAACCCATATAGAACTGAACCGTACCACATCCCTCGTAAAGACCCGATAAAACTCTTACCCTACGCAGACCCTAGCGCTCCAGTGTTACCTAAATAGTAGGTTACTAACCATATATTATGTACCCTAGTAGCCTACTATTTAGGTAACTGGAGCCTTAGGGAAAAATGTCAAACCCTTGTAAACGGTCCGGGCTTCGGCGAATGCTCAATACCGTCCATGAGCAAATACCCAAAGGGCCCTAGGTACTGTTATGGGGGATACTTCCCTAAATCATCATAGTAATTCCTAATATAGAAGCCTACATTCTACCTATACATGAGCACGTAACGAAGGATGAAGGACCTCACTTCAGTTCTTGTGCTCATACTCCAATCTCGAAGCAATGAAGTTCAAACTCTCAACCCTCAAACCCTCAACCCCCTCGACCCTCCATTTACCCTCTCTTAGACCCTAAATGCCCTCTATTTGCGACCTTATACCCCTATTTGAGGGTACAAGGAGGGTCCTGCCGGAGACAACAAAAATCTACACACCCAAAGTTGCTCAAGTCGCTCTCCCCTCAGGGCTAAATCCTAAACCCTAAACCCTAAAACCTAAACCGCTTTGGGTTTGGGGATCTTCAGGGAGGGTTTTGGAAAGTGAAGCCCGCAGCTCTTTGCTGGATACTGCCAGGGCCATGGGGCTAAGATTCAAGAGTTTACGGCAATTATATATATATATATATATATGGAGGTTTCCGGAAAAAAAAGGGAGTACCTTTAAAGGGATCCATAAGGGTTCCTTAAAGGGATCTATAAGGGTTCTATAAAGGGTTTAGGGTTTAGAGTTTCCGAAAATTCGGGGTACCGTATTTTGTGGTCTTATAATAAGGATCCTACTATTAAGGGTACTATATTTGGGTCCCCTATTTTCGGAAACTCCCATATATGCATATATGGGGATAGATAGATAGGTAGATAGATAGATAGATAGTTTCTTGTTGTGGCAAGTCTTGCCTGCAGGGCTACCCTACACCCTACAGTAGAAGCCCAAAAGTTGGAAACCCAATAGCCTCAATCCTTAAGAGTAATGTATAGGGAATCCCAGCACTATTTGGCCTTAATCCGGTTTCCAACTTTTTGGGGTTTACTTTATAAGCTCTACAGCGTCGTGTTTTGAACTAGGGGCTCCAATCGGTTTCAGGTTCAGGGCCTCGGGTCCGGGCAGCTTGGAAACTCCACAGCCCCAACCTCACACCGAAAAAAACCCAAGGGCTCTAAGTATACAAACCGACACCGAAAAAAAACCAAGGGCTCTAAGTATACAAACACTACCCAGAGTAGGGATCTAAAATCTGTAAATCGTACCTACTTTGGGCAATTAGGAGCCGCAGGTTAGGCGCCTTACCAATAGGAATAGCATTACTATAGGGGCTTAAATGATTACCTATACCATTTTGGGGCTTCTTGTTAATTATAGTATAATGGGCCCCAAAACCCCATTCTAATTATTAAGACCCCTATCCTAAACACCCCAAATACCCTTTAAAGTAATCCTTATATAGACCCCTTCAAAAGGAACCCCTAAAGGAAGCCTATTCTAGTTATTAAGGCCCCTATATTACCGAACTCAGCCCTGGCCTTGTGTGGAGACGGGAGAATTGGGGTCGGGAAGGAAGTGAGCAGGCGTCTGCACGAAGAACTTGAAGGGCCCGTTCATGGCTGACACGGGCATAGAGAATCGAGTCTAGGCGACGGCTTCAGGAAAGTTCAAGGAGCTTAGGCTTTGTGGATCTACTGATAGCTGTGATCAGTTTAGGAGCCTGAATAGGTTGGAATGGTAGCTTTGTTTTGAGGGTGGGCTGTGACAATGTTGACAGATTATAGGGACTACCTATATAGCCTGAGGTTGCTAGTATCATCCGCCCCGAAACCCTATTCTAACCATCAAGGCCTCACTTTAACCACTATAGAACCCAACAAGCTTGATAGTATTCCATGGACCCCCCTCCACGAGGGGGGGAGGTCTGAGCATTGCACTATTCGTTTTTCGGTTAGGGTCGATACAGGTTTTGTAAGGGAACTAGACGGGTCTTACGTGGAAGTATAAGGCTTCAATACCTGCTTGGTAAGGTTCCATAGTGGTGTCTATCATAATTACGGGTTGTGTCACACGGCTCTGCAAGGTTCTTATAACTGTCTACAAATGGGACTCAGCAGTTACGCTTACACTGGGCCTAACTGCAATACAAACCTAGTTGGAATACTTCTAACCATACAGACATCTTACAGCTCCCCTGCGACCTTCGAGCATCCGTTCTGTCATGCAAGAAGAAGGCAACAGATGAACCACAGCAGTTAGAAGTTAAGGACAGTAGCCTCTACCACTATACGACCAGCGGCAGGCTCAGACGGTGTTCAAGGGTTGAGCTTTGCAGAGTCCTGCCTAGGGTTCGATTCTATTTGTCGCCGGGGGGCTCTGCGGACAAGATCCTAAAGCCCAAACTTCTCCCGAAACCTAAACCGACTCCTCTACTCAATGTTTAGAATTTCGGGGTAAGCCTAGATCCCTTGAGTTTCTTCCTTTCAATTAAAGAACCCTTGGCCCTAGTAGTATAGTACAGTGTTTGGAAAACACAAAGATGCCTGGCAAGACGCCAAGGAATGGAGGTAAGTCAAGTTATCCCAGAGGGTCCATATACACTACTACTATGGAATTAGGCCCTAAGAGACCATCCCCATTATGGTTTTGGGGACCTAATTCCATAATGGTAGTGTATGTGGACCCTCTGGGTATAGAATGTAGAATTTATGATGCACGGCTCAAGGCGCAACCCACAACCCTGAACCTCAGAACATAAATCAAACCTACACCCCATCAACCTCCACTATGGGCTATTAGACCTTAAGGGTACCTTAATCTACCCTTAATGGGGTCCTAATAGGGATCTTTAGGGTCTAATAGCCCATAGTGGCTTAGAACTCAAAAGCCAACTCAATCCTTGCAAATGATTAGGCTCTGATGGCCTGTTGCGACTGGACCCTACGTGTAGACTCTAGACCCCAATGTAGGTGCCTTAATAATTAGACTAGGGTTTGGGGGCCCACTATAATATAAATAAATAAGGAACCCTCAAAATAGTATAGGAACTTATTTAGGCCCTTGTAGTAGTAGCTCCCACTCCCAAGGTCCTCTCCGCACCTTGGGGAACGCTGGGATAGAACGCTTGGTGGTTCGTGCCATAGCTGATCCGATGGGGCACCTGGCTGGGAGGATTGGGCCAGATTCGCAAAAAGCAGCATAGATGCCCTTAGAACCCTAATACAAGTTCATCCATACAAGTAGTTTTCTTAATAATCTCTTGGGTTTTATATGAACAAAAAATAGGTCCTAAGGAGGCTACAATGTAGGGTAGGGAGAAAATGGCTGGGATCGTGCTTTGCTGCACTCTGGCTGCACGACTCCTGTATCATGCACTCACAAGTACGAGATCTCTTACAGCCATTCGGACAAAGACTTGCGATCAAAGCATGCGACCTTCGTCCCAACGGACCTCAATGCTGTTCTATCATCGCATGGTATACCACGCTAAAACCTGGACCCTGAACCCTAGAACATCGACTGGACACGACACCCTGAGTACCGTCTCAGCCCCTGTCACCAAAACCAGAAAGGGGTCGAATAGCTTAACAACCTTCTTTGATCTCTCCGGATGACCTACACGCAGAATGCGAATAGTACTACAGAACACACTCGGCGACCAGCTTCTTCATCCAGCCCAACATTCCCACCAAACCGAGAGGCACTAAGAGTCTCTGAGCAGACCCTACACCCTAAACCCAAAACCCTAAACCCCAAAACTCCCCACCCTAAACCTCTCTATCACATAGTACCTTAAACCCTAATTGAATTCGTGGGCAAGGTCAAAAAAATTCGCGGGCAAGATCCAAAAAATCGTGGGCAAGGTCAAAAAACTCATGGGCAAGGCCAAAAACTCTCAAAACGGACCTTGCCCACGCATTGTTTTGACCTTGCCCACCAATTTTTTGGCTTGGTCAACGAATTCGTGGGCAAGATCCAAAAATTCGTGGGCAAGGTCAAAAAACTCATGGGCAAGGCCAAAACTCTCAAAACGGAGCTTGCCCGACCTTGCCTACCCCCCTAAACCCTAAACCCTAAACCCTAAACCGTTTGAGCACCAAAAATCGTGGGCAAGGCTGGGGGCCCAAACTTTCGGGTTTCGGCGATTTCGGCCTTAGGGTTTCTGCCTTAGTGTTTCGGTCTTTGGGTTTCTGCCTTAGGGTTTCGGTTTCAGGGCTTGGGCCTTAGGGTTTCGGGGTTAGGGTTTCGGCATTAGGGTTGCGGCTTCAGGGTTTCGGGCATAGGGTTTCTGCCTTAGGGTTTCGGCCATCGGGTTTCTGCCTTGGGGGTTCGGGGTTAGGGTTTCGGCTTTAGGGTTTCGGGTTTACGGTTTCGGGCATAGGGTTTGTGCCTTAGGGTAAACTTTGGTGCAGCGGAGAAATTGAAAAACAGCTGTGTGAAGAATTTGAAGCCTTGTAGTTTTCTTAATGTTATGGGATTCTTTGGGCGGGTGGGTTTTTTCTAAATCGCAAACCGCTAGCTGGACTGGAAACTGCTCGATCCAGAGCTGCTGAACCCTAACCCCAAACCCTAAACCCCCCAAAAGAGACCCTAAACCCTCAAGCCCCCAAAACCCCCCACCCGAGACCCGAAAGCCCAAACCCTAAGCCTTCAAGCCATTAAACCCTACACCCCCAAAAGAGCCGAACAAAAGCTCCGGCGCCTGCTGCTGCACGAAGGAGGTTAGCTGCCCCTGTGCATCGATCAGCGACCTGGGGCGCCAGTTTCTTCTGGTTTTCTAAGCGCTTAGGGTTTAGGGTTTTAGGGTTTTTTGGGTTTGGGGCTTTTAGGGCTTAGGGTTTGGGGTTTTAGGGCTTAGGGTTCAAGGTTTCAGGGTTTTTAGGGTTTTAGGATGTCGGGTTTAGGCTTCCAGGTGCCGGAAAGGGCTACAAGGTAAAGGCTACTTTCCAACTACAAGGGCTACTGGAAGGTTTCAGGTTTAGGGTCGTCAGTAGCTTTGGTTTGTCTTTAAGGTCTAATTGCTGAGAAACCGTTGTGTGTGTGTGTGGGGTCTCAGGATTAGGATGTAGCGCTTCCGCCGGATGTTTCGATTGATGGCAATGGGCCTGGGTGCACGTTTCAAGACCGCGTACTTCAGTATGTCTTGCATTCAATGGCCCCCAAGACTCTTTATATGTCGGGCTTTGAATCTTCACCAAGCAATGAAGTTAGGTAGCACAAATATCACCATTGCACATCGGTCGGTTCTTAAGGTACATAACTGGCCCAGCCGTTTGATCTACAATTATACGGTTTTGGGGTTTAGGGTATAGAGTTTAGGCTTTAGGGGTTGAGGGTTTAAAGTTTAGGGGGGGTGTTTGCGTAGTTCGAAGCCTCTACGAAAGAACCCAGAACCCAAATCTCAGATCCGGACGCTGCACCTCATGTAAACCATGATCCAGTACCCCGAACCTCATAAGGCTCGTGGGGAGCCCCGGCGGAAAGTGGATTCCCTCTGCCCGCCGGTGGTTTGGGCACCCACTTGGCCCTTGGTGCCACCATCACCCTGTGCACCAGGAGTCTTGCCTTTGCCATCGCCCTTGCCCTGGCCCTTGGGTGGTTTGGGCACCCTCTTGGCCCTTGGTGCCACCATCATCCTGTGCACCAGGACCAGCATGTTTGGCAGAAGACTTCGGCTCAGCCGGTTCTGGGTCGTCGTCACTCTTCTGCAGAAAGTCTTGCAACGGGCCCTGGTCGAACCAGGGCAGAATCCCAGAGTATGCCCGGTCACCGACAGCCCAGTGATCCATGTATCGCGTGGCCCCACCAAGGCACAACAAAACAAGAAATGCACTAATGTAGGATCCTGATTAAGAAACCCTGGGCCTATAACCCCAAAATAGTAGGAGTCATCTAAGGAACCCTAATAAAGGCCCAAGGTTTCTTAATCATGTTCCTACACAAGGGATCCCTGAAGTTCGTTGCACACGCTCCTCTGTTCGAATGGGCTAATGCGACCCAAGATCCTCACAAGTCGAGGTTTAGGGCATGGGTGGTGTAAGGGATTTCGAGGGGCTTGAGACAAAGAATTTCGGGTCCAATTGCGATAGCCTTGAGAGTCAGAATGGGGTTGCGGGGCACATGGTCCAATAATAAAATAGGCTACTAGGGGCTACAAGGGGATACTAGTCCCTAAATCCTAGTTCCAAGGCCCTAAACCCCGAAGCCCTATAGCAATAGCCAGAAAGTTGGAACATCATTCTCCTCCTGCCCTTAAAGTAAAGTATAAGGGATCCCAGCACTATATAATCCTCCTAAAGCCATGTTCCAACTTTCTGGCTTCTACTGTATATTACCGGCTCGGGGGTCTTTGTTGTCGACACGGCCCTCGCAGGCCCGAAAGCAATGTACGGCTGATGGACAAAATCCTGCATTACCCATTATAAGGAATCTACCATAATTCCCATAGTTTAGGGTAATTATAAGGAATATACCATAATTCCTATAGTTTAGGGTCATTATAGGGAATATACCATAATTCCCATAGTCTAGGGCCCTTAGGGTCATGCAGGATTTTGTCCATCAACAGTAGGAACCTCATCAAGGAAACCACTGGTCCTCTTGCCCCCAAAATAGTAGGGTCCATATGAGTTTTCCGACAACTAGGGGTACCTTATTTGGGGGTCCTTATATGGATCCTAATATTTAGGGTACTATATTAGGGTCCCCCATTTTCGGAAACTCCCATATATAGAACCTTAAAAAGACCCAAGGTTGCTTAATCAGGTTCCTACATTATCCCCCAGCCACCTCGGCGGCGCCAGCTCCATGCCGCAGCAAGTTTGCCGCACCACGCGAAGCAACCACTGAAAGAGACGCTCACCAGGCGCCCCCTGGAAATTGAGAAACAGAACAGACGAAGTAGTCGGCAGATTTAGAAGGACGTGACTTGCGATACTGCAGCCGGTTTAGACTTTACATTTCGGACTAGTCTTATGGACAGGCTTTCTGCTCTGAATGTATCTGGCACAGGTGGCAAGAGGAGCTTTCAGATGTAGGAGGGGTACTCTAGTCGGATCTATCGATGCATCATTACTTACTTCTCTGAGTCTCTGTCTGAGCAGATGGCTTCGGACTTCAAACTCTGCACTGCCAGGCGCGCACATACCTAAACCTTAAAGTATCAACCCTAAATCCCAAATCTCTGAATCCGAAGCCCCTTCGCCCTTAAACCCCTCCACCCTAAAGGCCCTCAGGGCCCTCAAGCCAAAATTACATAATTAGCCAAGACTCAAAGTCCTAAACATACCTTTGCCAAGAGGCTTATGATTCTGTGGTCATCATGCAGCTGAAGCAACCTCGTGGGGTGTGTTTCAACTTCTATACTTGTGTCGGTAGCGAGCTCACCATAGTCATAGTCGTCGACGAGCAGTGCAATAAGGATGTGGTAAGCAGCGACTTCTGCTCTTCTTTCGGAATCTCGATCGGAGTCGACACCCTTCCAACAGGACTGCTGCCTTGTGAAATCTTCGGACTGCCTTGTGAAATCTACGTGAAACAGCATCAGAACTGAGAAACGGCTGAACCTCTGAAAGAGACCGCAATCGGACGATCTGGAGAGCCCTACAACCCTCTAAGACCCCAACCCCCAAACAAAACGGTTTAGGTTTTAGGGTTTTAAACCCTAAGTTAGGGTTTAGGGTTTAGGGTTTGGGGTTTAGGCACGGCCACCCCAATCGACCGAGTCCAACTGTTTCCCTAAGCCTCGAGGCCCTCAACCCTACACGTTATAGATCGTAAACTGCAAGCCCTAAACCACGATACCCTAAACCCTGAACCAGGACCCCCGACAGGCCCTTTAATAGAGCCCTTATAATATTATAGTCTCTAATAGTCGGTATTTGGGGTATATTAGAGGGTAGTTAGGCGGTCTCGGAACCCTCTTTTTTCCTTGCTCCTCCCAGGCGGGTCGAGTGGTTTTGGGGTGACACGGTCGGGAGCGCAACCGGCTCAACCGAAGAGATCAAAGTCCATCTCCTCTTCCTCTTCCTCCTCTTCGACGACCTCGCAACGAAGCTCTTGGGTTACTCTTGTTTTAGGAGGCGTGTTCACAAAAAACCTGGTGATATTCTTCATGTCTTTACTATCTATCTACCTACATATATATATATGTATGTATACACAATAACTATGTATGTATACAAAAATATCTATATATATATATAATATCTATGTATATATATATATATATATGAAAGACCGATGTATATACATACATACATATACATATATACATATACATATATATATATGCGCAAAGGTGGTGTATATATATATATGTATACATATATGTGTACCTATATATATATACACCGAATTTGCATATATATATATATATATAGATAATACCTATAGATATGTATATGTATACAAATATATGTATATATATACCCCCCCTCCGGTACCTACCTTTTCCCGGTTTTGTATGTGTTTGGGTATAAGTTTTCGTCATCTCGGTTGCAAAGAATACTGCACCATGTTTGTGCCAGTAAGCCGTTGCCATGCACCTACGCGTTTGCGTCTGCTGCGTCATGGTTTTGCCAGTCTTTGTCACCTACGTGCCAGAGAGTGCTCTATTTACAGTAGGACAATACAACCTAAGATCACACATACCGTAATTTACAGTAGATTTGGCCTCTACACGCTTGCATGGAAGCCTCAAAACACCAGGTTTTTTATCAGCACGTGACCTTGTTTTAGGCCAGCAACCCCTAATCCCTAAACCTTTTGGGGGCTGAAAAGGGAGCGTAAAGCCCCGCCACCCGGCCCCTAGACCTACTCTTGGTTCAGGAATTTGGGGCGTAGGCCAGCCGTGCGACTTTAGCGATACAAGTCTCGCTTGACAAGAGCCCAGAAACATCATTGGGGTCCATCTTAGGCCCGTGCCTTCTTCTCCTCTTTCTTTGCCTCGGCAGCACCGCCACCGCCACCGCCTGTCGGTACTGGAGTTCAGTTTAAGGTGGAGGGGCCTTTGAGGGTCGAAGGTCTTAGGCGGGGCTTGAAGGTTTCTTTTCGGGGTTGGGGGCAGGATTCAATTATTCAGGCTCTTCGGGGGTAGAAGTTTGTAGCAAGCTCACAACTCGGAGAGTCGTGGGGAATGCGGGCGATTCAACCATGCACAGCTCTATCTGTCAATGCCTCACAAACCCCTAAACGCGCCAGAGAAGCCCACAACTACGCCACCAAAAGGGACCAAACACTCGGTTGCTCCTGAATTGGGTCCCTTGGATTCAAGTAAACCGCAAACCATAGACCAACTTCAATCAACTCGAAATTGCCTCCACCGCCCACGGCCACGGCACCACCACCGCCGCCGCCGAAGCCCTTCAGCTTCTCCTTTACAGTGGGCACGGGTTCCTTCAAGGGTCCGAGAGGGGTCCTGAGCTTTGCGGGTTTAGGGTTTAGGATCCCCCTTGAAACCAAGCCTTTGAGTGCCTGGGCCTAGGCCTATTGGGGTTTAGGGTTCGGGGTCCTAACTCTTCATTTTGTGAGTACGATTTACTGACTTACGGGTCACCCGAACCCCCTGAGTGCAGGTTATGAGATGCTGCGACATGAGAAGCAGCTGGAAGCTCTTACAAGCAGAGCAAGCCGGCGAACCAGGACCCTAGACCCTAGACCCTACACCCTAAACCCTAAACCCTAGACCCTAAACCCTAAATAGGCACAGCACTCCTCGGCCCGAAGCCCGACTGCCCCGAACCACTGAACCCTCCAGGGCCCTGGACCTACAGACTGTGCCATCACCCTGGGCGTCAAAACAGCCCAAAAGCCTTACATAGCATGGTCGTTGGGCCCAAAAGCCTTAATATATGAGTCCTTAGATTCCTAGGGTTATTGGCTAAACTATTACTAGGCGTACTGTTTCACCGTGGGTTGGGGGGCCACTACTACGGAAGCTTACCAAACACAAGAACTCGAAGATGAACTCAGACCGAGACCCTCATTAGCTTGGGGTTTAGGGTTTAGGCTTTAGGGGTCTAGGGTTTAGGGTTTAGGGTTTAGGGGGGATTATGGTTTAGCAGGTGGGTTTGGGGTTTGGGGTTTAGAGGCTTGGGGCAGGAGGCTTCGAAGTTTAGAGTTTGGGGGGCCGTCAGCTCCGACAGACAAAACCCCGCCCCGCGAACCCCCGAAGTTCCGAAAGCAAACGAGGCTTCTTCAGCTCTTCACAAAGATCCATCCCCAAACCCTAAGCCCTAACATAGGGGCCTTAATAACTAGAATTGGGTTTTGGGGCCCATTACTCTATACTTATCATAAGGAACCCCCCAAAAACAAGAGTGGTGGTACTTATTTAGGCCCCTAGTATAGAACCCTTTTATAGATCCCTTACAAACCCCCCGTTAAAGGAAACCCTAGGTACTTATTTAGGCCCCTATCCTCAGGGCAAGCCTTCAGGTTGAGCCGATGAAGTTTGCATCCTAAACTTCGGGATTTTCGGGTGTAAGGGCTCAAAGATTTAGGCTGGTTGGTTTAGGGTTTAGGGCTTAGGTTTTTGGGTTTAGGGTTTAGGACTCAAAGATTTGGGCGTTCAATCTCACCGGCTGTGGCAACCCCGAATTCCATGCAGCGAAACCCTTGCGAAGCTAAATGCGTCTTTCTTACACTCACGATCTTGGGAGGCTTTTTCTGTGGATCTTTATGGGGGGGGGTGCCTATACCAAGACCGAACTCCCAAATATGACGACGGAAGTAATCCCTCAGCACAACAGCAGTGTGTCAAAGACATCTCCCTAAACATGTTGTCATTGGCCACAGGATAGCATTTCGTGGGTAGTTTAGGGCTCAGGGCTTCATTGCTCCGGGACTCGAAACCCTCAGCACTTCTGGCATCAACAACTTCAGATTGTTGAGCTACCTAAACAAATAGTTACAGTAACGAAACATCTCCATAGATAGATAGACAGATAGATAGATAGATATCACGAAGCTGGATGGAAAAGCGTTGGGAGGTTTGGAACCAGTGGTGCTGCTGCTATTAAACCATGATTAACTAGGATTATTATTATCATTACTACGATTATCATTGCTATTCGTATTAACTATTGAACTGTTATTTGTCCTCGTGCTATTGCATAGTGCGTCGGCCGATTTTTTGAACAACAAATTTAATTCCATTCTTATAGCAGTCCTTGCCCGCGGCGACGACCTGGGCTCGGTGGACTTATGGCTTGCCCAGAGATTCCCTAAACCCCTAAACCCCATACCCTAAGCCCTAACCCCTAAACCCCATACCCTAAGCCCTAAACTATGAAGGAACACACCTTACACAGCCGGATGCACCTCTTGAACAGTTTGATGGTGTTAAAAGTTCCCTTATCCCAGCTTCAGGAGTTAAAGGGTTCAGAGTTTACAGGGGTTTGAGAGGGTCATTAGGAATCGGGGTTTAGAGCCTACGGGTTTAGGGTTGCGCTCCAAGCAGCTTGCCACCCGGAGACTCTAAACTCGCTTAGTTGATCAACACACCGTGAACTTTAGCTTTAAGCTTCGGGGTTGAGGATAGCGGGAGCAAAGGCGCTCGCAGGGAATACAGCTTAGAAGGGGCCCCATGCGAGTCAGTTTTGGTCGGGCTACGGGGGTGCCGCCGTCTTGACATGCATGTCCAAGACGATTACAAGAATGTGCAGAAACCCTTCTCCCTACAAAAAGCCAAAGACATCTCGCAAAAGAAACCGAAGAAAGGGCACCCTCCTTCAAGACAGAACCCACCCACCCCGGTCCCAAAAACAAAAACCTTCCAAAGCCCTAAACACCCTGAACCCCAAACCCTCCAAACCCTAAACCCTCTAAACACCCTAAACCCCTATAGACCCTCTAAGCCCTAAACATCCTAAACCCTGAACCCCAAAACCCTAAACCCTCTAAACCCTAAAGCCCCCCCCCCCCCAAACCCTCTAAACCCTATAAAATCCTGAAGGCGTCCCCGAGCCTCGTGGATGGCCTTTCCCTCCATCTGCGAGACGAGCTTCGAGGCGATCTCTTCATCCTCGGGGCTGTTACTACCGGGGCCTTAATAATGAGACTGCGGTTCTCTGCTCTTTGACAGTCTAACTATGATAGGGAGCCCTTAGGAATAAGCTTGGTAATTGTTGAGGCTTCTATAGTTAGACTGGCTTGTCCGAAAAACACCAACGAAAATGCCAGTATATAACGTCCCTGTAATAACTGTAAAACCAGGCTTGGACAACATATTAATGGCCCAAAGGCCAAGCCAGCAGAGGAGTTTATACAAGGTTCGAGAACGGCGGGGATTAGGGCATCGATGATGATCATCGCGGGAATAGCAGCAGCAGCAGCAGCAGCAGCAGCAGCAGCATGCCACGGCTTCATTGCCAGCTTCGAGTTTCAGTGGCCCATCAGACTGCACCACGACGAACTCCGGGCCAAAGCGCGCTTCATTTGGTGCATGAAACCTGGAGACTCGAAGTTCCCCTCAGAGCCTTACGACAATATAGTGCCCCCCGGAAGCCTTTTTCCAAACATGAACTTCCATGCGCAGAATTCTCCATAAGCCGTTAACTGCCGCCTAAACAGCAAGCCTCACCTTCGACTTGGCGATTGAACTTCCAAACCCAGCCGTAGACACTTCTGTCCTCGTCCATGCTCCCTCGCCCAATACAGTACAGCTTTTAACCCAGAGGGTCCATATACACTACTATTATGGAATTAGGCCCTAAAAGACCATCCCCATTATGGTTTTGGGGACCTAATTCCATAATGGTAGTGTATGTGGACCCTCTGGGTAACAATGGCTGTAGGGGTTCGGGCGTTAGTTTCCAAACAACAATGGTAACGGCAAGGACAGCAGCGTTGGCGACACAAGACGGGTGATGCGGCGATGGGAAACGACATTGGGATCAGCATTCATCGCATCCCCTCGAATAGCAACAGCCTAGCTTCTCCACCAAAAGCCTTAAGCGGTAAAATCCCAGTCCCGACATCTGAGGTGCAAACGGCGCACTACTCTTCACTGTGAAACCCTCATGCCTGAAAGCTTACATAGCCTCAAACCCCCTATAGTCCTATATCCCCGGCCGATACAAACCACCGGCCAAGTCGAAGCTTATCCCCCTATACCCCAAACCCTGCACGTTACATCCTAATGTAGGAACCTGATTAAGAAACCCTGGGCCTATAACCCCAAAACAGTAGGATTCATATGAGGAACCCCAATAAAGGCCCAATGTTTCTTAATCGGGTTCCTACATTAACACCACGGGATCACAGGCTCAAACTGTCAGACACCCGTTTCAACTGATCCAAGCTCAAAAATCTACAAGCTTGGTATTTCAGAACTGAGCTCTTCGAGCTCAAAAATGATTAAAACTAAACCCTAAACCCTATCCTAAAACTGAAGACCCTAAACCCAGAAAATGATCAACACTAAACCCTAAGCCCTAAATCCCAAAACTGCAAACCCTAAACTTCCAAACCCTGGTGCAATGATCACAACAACTTAAACCCTAAGCCCCAATACCTGTCGTTAGGGCCATGGCATACTCTGACTCGACGGACTCCTCCCAAGGTGCAAACTGAAACCCCCTGCCTACAGCTCCAACGCTTCATGGTTAAAGGAGTTGTTTTGTTTGAACCCTCGATCGCATCTCAATCCCAGCGTTGAAGGTTGACAGTGCAGGGTTTTGCGAGGCTTTACCACTATGGGCTATTAGGCCCTAAAGATCCCTATTAGGACCCTATTAAGGGTAGATTAAGGTACCCTTAAGGTCTGATAGCCCATAGTGGTAGGGCTTAGGGGTTAATAAGGTAAGAGGTTTGGGGCTTCAGATGCAGGGCTTTAGGGCTTCAGAGAGGAGACTTAGAAGTTGTTCGGCAACCCTGAACCCTAAACCCCTAAACCCTAAGCCCCTAACCCTAAACCAGAGGCCTTTAGGATTGTGGAGCTTGGGGGTCAGAGGTTTAGGGCTTGTTTCGTAGTTGCCGCGAACATCACCCCTCACCGCCCCTCACCCCCCAGTTCGAGGCATCAGTCTGGATAGTGGTTCCAGTTCAGGGCGTTAGAGCTTCAGAGCTTCCGTGCTTCAGGCTTTTGGGATAAAGACGCCTACGAGCGCAGGAACTGACACACCCCAACGGTCCACTGCTGTCCTGCCCTGAGTTGAGATCCCTCAAGAGGCGGATTTATATTATAGGGGCCTGGATAATGAGAAAAGGTTGTTTTGAAGGGTGGGGGAGAAGGCCCAGCATGAATATGTTAAGGGACCAGCGGAATAGTACTGCTAATGTCTGCTCCTTATTCAAGCCCCTGAGTGGTTGGGCTGCGGCTTTGCAAATTACAGACTATACATACATATATATATATATATATATATATTGATTGTCACGACCATACGATTTACTGCGAAAACTAAGGTCAGTGGTTTCAATACCATGTGCAATGGTCCTGCACTTGCAAAGAAACACTGACAGTACAGCTTTGTTTCGATTCGTTCTACTAAGTTTTGCTCCGATTTGTTAGCTGCATTTGATACCCTAGGCCCTTTAAGCCCTCAGCCCCAGTGACTGCCGAACCTCTGTTTACCTCAATCCGCATGTGGTGCGGGACTTTAGAGCGGACATTAAAGTGTAGTGTTGTATCCCCTAAACCCTAAACCCTAAAAACCCCTGAGCCCTAAAATCCCTTGTGAGACCCATGCACGCCAGCTTGCCCAGTTTCGTAGGGCAACTGAAGGTGAACTTTGGGCTTCGAATACAAGCACTAATATAGGGGCCTTAAAAATTAGAATAGGGTTTTGAGGCCCATTCTACTGTAAGTAAAATAAGGAACCCCCAAAATAGCATTGGTAATGATTTCTGCCCCTATAGTACACCAGGCCTTAAAGGTTTGAGGTTCATTACTCGCTCAACAACGGTCTCCAGGATCTTCTTGATGTCATCTGCGCTGGGGCTCTCGTTGCCCGCTAAGGCCTCACCGATTCGCACTTGAGGTTGGGATTCGGGATGCAGGGTTTCAGGTTCAAACCGCAGATTTAATTTTTGTTTTGTAGGGTTTGGGTTCAGGTTCAAGGTTAGTTGGAGGTTTGGGGGTTCCGGGTTTGTTGTTGAAGCTTCAGGTGCTAAGCGGTCGCGGGTGTGGTCCTTCAAGCATCAGGCGAAGAGATTTTGGAACTTTGTATGGCTCCGAGCGGGTCCTCCGGCTTGGGGCAATCGCCATGATCATCAGCTATCATTTTCGGATGTAGAGAACCCGAACCCAGCCCCCCAAAAAACAAACTAAACCTAAAACTCGCCAAACCCACCAGAAGCACTCAACCCTAATCTCCAGACTGCCCCAGACCCCTAAAGAACACCGAAACCCCAAACACGAAAAAAATAGCGTGGCCAAAACCCAAACCAAAAAACAAAACATCCACACACAACGAACAAGAGCTGAGGCCGATACAGCCATGAGGTAGGCGCCGACGTACTTCATCCCCATCTTGACTGAAAAGTTGTTACGCCTGTCCTCGCGACTTGCAAAACAGTCTCGGCCTTTGGCCTTTGGGTTCAGGGTGGCTATGTTCTTTGTTTCGTGTTTTGAGGGCTGGCAATCAGACAACTCTTCTGGCGACAATTTCTTAGGGGCTGAGTGCCCTATCCCAAAAAAGGTTAGCCTTTCAATTATGGTAGGAATATATCAATTATCAACCCCAAAAGGTTAAAGGTTACCTACTCAGCTACTAAGATTTTTAGATAAGTATGTCAGAACTGCAATCGAAGAACTTGTGTTTGATGCAGAGTTTAGGGCTAAGGATCTAACAACTCTCTCTCGCTCTCTCTCTCGCTCTCTCTCTCTCTCTGTCTCTGTCGCTCGGTTGGCCGAGAGCCCTTCAAAGTGACGCTTCACAATCTAACCCGCTGGTGTTGTGGAGGATATAGTCTTCAACTTTCACAACTTAAACTACATAAACTACATCACCACATCCGAACTCCCCGGAACACTGAATTCCCTGAGCGCCCTCCCATCCCTAAACTCCCTAAGCCCGGCCGATCTAGTCTAACCCTTGGACACTAATACAGGGGCCTTAGGCGGCCTTAGTGATTAGAGCAGGATCGTTTTTTGGAAAGGCGGGGGGGGGGGGGGNAGAATTAGGGATCTCGGGGGGCAGGGGGGCGCACTATAGTTGAACGAGGGAAGTGGAGACCCTGGAGGGTTGGGGTTTCAGGTTCAAGGCTCAGGGCTGCGCATCACCATTGAAGACTTCGGGCACGAGGCACTCCACCCTAAAACCAACAAGACCTGAACGCGTCATGACCACAATCATACTCGAAATGCACACTGGCACACTGAGCCCGGAAGAGCAAAGGCAGTTTCGGTTGCAGGGTGAAGTAGGGCTAGTAAGGCTCAGTCCGTGATGAATCTTCGAATTTAAGGTGTAGCTCGAAAGTGCCTCAAGCTCATGCACAAGACACAAGAGGCAACCCTCTACAACCCTTTTAGTAGCCATATGGTAATCTGCAAAGGAATCTCATTATAGTACCTCGTATGGTAACGCGATACAACATGGTCGGAGTCGGGCGTCCGGTCCTGAAATCCACTGGGACCCTCCCACAAGAAAGGGTGGCTGTCATCCGAAAAATCCCTCAAGGACCCAACAGTCGCGCCCCCAAGGTCCTGGTGTCCGTGCCGTGGCGCTGGGAGGGCAACAAACCGCTGAAAGAAAGCCGCGGCACAGTCCGGGGTTGAAGGCTTCGTCAGTGGCCAAGTGGTCGTCGGGGATAAGCCAAAGTTTCATGTTTCCTCGAGGCTGCAATGCTTACGGGACTTGTTTACTGAATTTGCTGTAGTCACGTGATACGGTGCGCCTTCATGACTGCGGCTAGAACAACCACGACTCAACCATGCCTCCCTGAACCCTAAAACTGCGATTGAGTAAGACACTTTCGTCTACCCCAGGTGGAAATTCACTAAATAGAACATGAAACACCGGTGTTGCTTGCCGCTGAGGGCCTTATTTGGAGCTTATGCTCACAGACATAGCTTTACCAATGCTACACCATGGGTTCGAAGGAGTCGAATTTTCTTCTTGCTGCGATTCGTCACACGGACTGTCTCCCATGAAAGCTCCATAGCAAGCTGTCAGAAAGCAGCCAGTACTAGGGTTGTCCTTCTCGTTACACATATGCTTGAGCAGAACTATATTTCCGAAAAGAAGAGGTAACATCGATAATCTGTAGGGATGCCTTCCAAGGACAGCCCCTTCGCTGCCTCCACGTGTGAGGAGCGGTGCTAACAGGACGAGGCCTGTAGCAAAACGTGGCCTAGGAACCCAGACAACTCTTTAGTGGGAAAGTGCTCTCTACATCAAGCACCCGTATCCGCATCCCCTTTGCCGGCTCTACAACATCCTCGTAGGCGGCACTGGCAGCAATGGCTTCGCCAGCTGCACTGGCGCAGTGGTGCGCTCCACGGCAAAAAAGGGAAAGTCGCCAAGACCATCTGCGATGTGGCTGGAGCAGATCAAGGATTCAGGGTGCCCCGATTGCTCAGGACGTTAACCGGCACGGACAGGTAGACTTTGCCGTTCCTGAACCCACGCATATTCAACGGTTTCTGTAGAAGGAAAGCACATCTGAAAACAACAACAGCAACCAAAGGGACAGTAAGACAGGGGCCCGAAGAATAGAATAGGGATTGGGGCCAGTTGACTACAACTATAATGGGGAACTATAGCGGAATGTTATTACTGATGATCATTTCGACCCCTTTTTCTCAAGATCGACCCCTATTTCTCTAAATCCCAGGTTCTCGTCTGGCTCCGGAAACCGACCAGCACGGATGTTGCACTGCACCGAGGGCACGATGAGCTTGGGAACCGCCAGCTGCGCATCCCGGCTGTCCCGCATGTTCACCTCGCAATTCACATTGTGGCTTAGGTCTTAGGGTTCCGGGGTGACCGTCGAAACATGTCTAGGCGGGCTTCTGCGCGACCAAAATCTTGAAAGCCCCAAAGACACCCGAGCCTGTCCAATCTCTTGAAGGCCCAAGTCGCGAAGTCTTCCTCGGACGTACCCCCGCCAATGTGGATGTTGCTGTTCTTCTCGTCTCCGATGGTGGTCTCCCACGCGAAGTGCGAACGGCCTCCCTGTCGTGAGATCGCGCACAAATCTAAGCCATACATCGGCTATTACCTCCTCCATGGTTGACTCCATATAAAGAAAGTACATTATCACTCGTCTAGACTGTCTAGTGACGAGTGTTCTTGGCGTGGCGTGGTTCTTCCTGTTCTTCCTGTTGCATACGACTGCTGTCAAGATCATCTCTCCGATCTCTCCCATGGTGCGAATACTGCCTCCGCTATTTCAAGCTGCTGCAGTTGACCTGTTACCCTGCTGCGTATCCTTGTGATTTTGCCGAAAGTAGCAGCAGAAGTAGCAGCTGCAGAGTAGCAGAGTGGCAGAGTAGCAGAAAAGCACAGAGTAGCAGAGTAGCAGTAGTAGCAGTAGTCGCAGTTGTCGTAGTAGTAGTCGTCGTAGTCGTAGTCGTAGTCGTAGTACTAGTAGCAGTAGCAGTAGTAGTAGTAGTAGTAGTAGTAGTAGTAGTAGCTCTAGCAGTAGCAGAAGCAGTAGCAGAAGCAGTAGTAGCAGTGGTGATAGAAAACAATGGATGTGATCATATAAATAGCAACAATAGGCACCCTGAGGAATGGTAATTACTCAGGTTTCTGTATAAACTCCTCGACAGTGCTTGGAACCTCACCAGGCCTTCGGCAGATAGTCGTGGCCCACGAACACCCGCGTGGCATCAGGCAGCTGAAGGATTCGTTGGATGGACGCATACCTCAATCAAGGCACGACTCGGGCTTGGTTTGTGCTTAGGACTTAGTATGAGTTCGGGTTTAATTATTAGGGTATAGGTTTGGTTGTTGGGGTAGCGCTCACGGTCCTAAACCCAGACCTTGCGTGAGGTTTCGTAGAATCTCGCATACTTATGCGCATCGCTGCAGTAGTTTCGCACAGTTTCGCGTTAGATGCTCGTGGTTGTAATCGTGCCAGTAGTTTGACAACAGTGCCAGTGTGACAAAGGATATAAACCAATTCTGCAAAACCAGCTGGGTTCCACATCCCCCTTTGAGGTACCGATAGCAGAAGCCCTATCCTAATACTTCTAAACCCTAGTGTTGAGGGCCCAGGGTTCAAAACCCTAGCCGGAGTTTCGAGAAGGGGCACACCTTGAACCTGGTACAGTGCTGGCAGACTCCCCACTGGCTGAAAAACATGTCGAATGTCACCCCACAACCCTGGGCAAAACTGCTGACAGCCTAGAGTCAAAACCTTGCGAGTGCGTGTGTTCGAAGCCTAGTGCAATGAAGGCACAAGGTCTTGGACGAGCCTCCTGGAAAGTCGCACCTTGCCGTGCCGTAGTCCGGCATGAAGAGAGTGTCCCCGGTGAAGAGGGCATCGCCGATCAGGT
This sequence comes from Symbiodinium sp. clade A Y106, assembly GCA_003297005.1. Lineage (NCBI taxonomy): Eukaryota > Dinophyceae > Suessiales > Symbiodiniaceae > Symbiodinium > Symbiodinium sp. clade A. The sequence goes on along the minus strand of BGNK01000812.1, from coordinate 167,441 downwards.
AGCACACGCAGGCAGGTGTGTGACCCGGTGTGTACATGACGGAGGCTGGGAGTTCACCAAGCTTGAAGGTCTCTCCATCTGCGAAGAGGTGATCAAACTGGGACCCATCCTTCCGAAAGTTGGGGCCGAGGTTGAAAACCCCTGAGAAAACCTCCTGGACCAGCTTGATGTTCTCCCCGATGGCGATCTTGCCTCCCAGCTTGGACTGGATATAGGGTGCCGCTGACAAGTGGTCCGCATGCGCATGCGTCTCAAGGATCCACTCCAGCTCGAACCCGCTCTGCTCGATAAAGCTGATAACCTTGACTGGCCCTCTGAAGCCTCTGAAAAATGTTCGTACACAAGATCCGCCTGAGCCTAAGAAGGACGAATACAAAATAATATAGGGGCCTTAATGATGAGAACAGGGTTTGGGGGGACCATTACACTCTAATTATAATAAGGATGCAGGAACCCCCCAAAACAGTATAGGTAATTATTGAGGCCCCTATATTATACCAAAGGCCTACCCAATGACTTGATCGGCGTGCTCTGTGTTCGTGTTCCCGGAGGAGAAGTCAAAACGCATCACGGAGTCGACGACTGCCACCTGGCAGTTTAGGGATTGATTAGGGTTTAGGGTTTAGGGATTCTAGCTTGGCTTCCCTCTGCGTTATAGCTCCTATGAACATACACAGACAACTTCCAGGGCATAGGCTTTCTTTGTTTGAGCTGGGGTGCGCGCTGTTTCGCTGCAGCGCCGGCCACTCTGAGCTCCCAGCTAGCGAAACATATAACTCCAAACACCAGGGTTTCGGGCTTTGCATCCTCCTCCGTTAATTGTTTAGGGTTTAGGGTTTAGGGCCCTATGAACATACAGTCTTCTCAACGCCGCACCTTGTTGCTGCTCGGATCCCGAACCACGCAGCACACAGTGTCTCCTCTTCGTAGAAGACGATCACATGCGGCTTGCTCGGATCGTCAGTCGGAATGCACGGACCTTGATGCTCTTCTACTTAAAACTTACTTAAAGGGCACTCCCCTAACGGATTTGTCTTCTGGGAGCTGCAACTAGACACGAGAGTTGTAAGTTTTTGAGGGGCCGGATATTACCAACATAGGACCTACAGAACTAGTAGCAGTAGCAAGACGTAAACCTAGGAAACAAGAGCACTAAGGCACGAACTGTGGCCATCACAGAACCCCGCGGCAGCCTTCTGCAGCACCTCGATCTGCGTTCCGGCCATGGTGCCTGGTTTAGGGTTTAGAGTTCCGGGTTTATGCGCGTCCTCATATATAGGCGATGTATGCCCAGAGTCTAACATACCCGGAGACCCCATTCTAAATACGAATGCCTCAATATTGTGGAGATGCCTGAGTATTCAGGGGGGTCCGCTTCAGGCTGGCACTGTGGGGTGCAGATTACCTATTAAAGCATTGAAATGAAAGTATAAGTATCATGTATTCAACTGTTCTAAACATTGAATGACTCTTAGGTTGGGGTTTATGTATTGAAGTATCTACCCCAAACACACACCACTCTGTCCTGCTCCCTAACATCCTTGCAACCCCTCGGCGCTGTGTGCAATATAGCACACATGTAAACTTACAGGTGACTTTAGGGGCATACGATACAGACCTCTATTGCCATCGTACCAGAACCGGATGAATCCCCTGCTTTGCACATTGGATTGGGCCTTGCTGGGCAGTCGCGTGTGCATATAACCGGGAACAGCAAGCCTAAAGCCCACAAGCCCTATGAATAGCCCGGCATTGTTGTAGTGCCTCGAGGTGTCTCCGCGAGCGAAACGGAACGGAACTTGAAATCGAGACGCTGCGAAGCGATGAAGAAGCTTCAGTAGTACTGTTAGTCCTGATATTCAAAAGTGGTCACTACTACTATTATGCCAAAAGCTTCGGAGCCCAAGTTTGTGGTCCGTCCCCTGGAGGGAGACGGTTGAACCTCCAGATCACCACCGAAGGAGGCCTAGATCATACCATCTATCGTAGGACACTGGTGTATGCTTGTATGGATATATATATATATATATACATATATACACCCACACATATGTACCAACATACCTACATACCTACATACACACATACGCACATGCATACATACATACATACATACACACACATACATACACATACACACATACACACATACAGACATACACACATACACATGTACATGCACACATACATGCATACACAGACAGACATGCAGACATTCAGACATGCAGACGTACAGACATACAGATACATACACATATACATGATTTTTATGTGTATGTGCACTTTATAATATTTATGTATGCGTGTACCTGACTGCAACAATCGAGGCCTTGAATGTTCCACCGGAAGCTTCTTGTTTTTGGGAGGGGGGGTGGGGTTTATGCTGCTGACACGACATGGTTCGGGATTTCTTTTGGTGCTACCTGTAGGGTTGGCACTTGAAAACCCTAAAACCCAAAACCCAACCCCAAAGAACTTGCCTTCTGGAGCCTCGGGGTTAAGGCTCGTCTTCGATGGTTGGGCCGTCTCGGGTTTAGGGTTTAGGGGTTTAGGGGCTGTTTTGCACTCGCCCACCGTGAAACTGCCAACGGCAACGGAGGAAGAAGCGAATTCACCATGGCCCGACCAGCATGAGAGACCTCCTCCATCGTGAACTACCCGACAAACCCTAAACCCCTAAAGCCTACCTGTAGGCTCCTTTTTTGGGTATCTACTTTTCTATACAACAAATCCTAACCATAAAACTAGGTATCCTTAAACAGGGGTAGGGTATGAGCCTCTGGGTAAACCCTAACACTTTAGGGTTTGGGGCCAAAGGGTTCACGGCTTTTGGGATCGGTCGGGGAGCTTCAGTGGCCTGCGTCATCTGGGTTATTCCTGGGAAGGGCTTAGGGTTTAGGGTTCAGGGTTTAAGGTTTAGGGTTCAGGGTTTACGGTTTAGGGTTTAGCTACTTCAAGGTTAGCACCGTAGTCTGAGCGGTTCATAAGTCGTTCTTCTGAGCCGAGCTGCCCTGATTATACATTGCTTTCAGCAAGCGAGTCTAAATCCCAAAGATCTGGGTGGCTTCGTGGATCACGAGGGGAGGTTCTACACACGTCGTGGAAGAGGGGTAGCGCTGCCAGAGATCCAAAGCAGTAAAGCCTTCAAGCTACTTTAGGCCAGACTTCCCATTATCATTCTCGGTTTAGGGTTAGGGTTTGGCATACTATGCCCGAACCAATGTAGGGGAGCTAGCTTTCACCACAAGAAATACTAGGCTCTCTGGCGCACAGTCTTTCTCTTTGAGAGAAGCTCAGCTCTGGCTGCGCCGGCCTTTCAGGCCATCCTGCACCAGGGAGTTTCAGAAGACTGCACTTTGGGGGCGTCGTGATGAAGGGTCGAAAAGGATTCCGTGAAGGGGTTCCATAATGTTACAAGGGTTCTATGAAGCTTCAAAAAAGGCTTTACAAGGATCTATGTAGACGGGTTCAAAAAAAGGTTCGAGAAGGGCTCTATAGTTCAGGTTCAGGGCTCAACAAAGTTTCTATCAGGTGTCTACAAGAGTTTATACGGGGCCTCATTTAGGAGTCAAGGGTTTTGGGGCACTATCCTGATCTGAAAAGCCTGGCATCCCTGGCTTCCCCCAAAGAACAGGACCATGCGCGTCGGTGCAAGGGCCTTTGTGGTGTGCATAGACCCCCAAACCCCCTTCATGAAGCACTACAAGCATCCTGCAATATGATATTCGGAAAACTGCCCTTAGTTAAGGGGGGTTTGGTGCAAATGGGCTACAGCTGGTGTACAGGCTCAAAGCTTCTCGAGCTTTGGCCTCTGCTATTGCTTCGGAGTCTACAGATCTTGAGTCACAGAGTGAGAAGGGAGACTCAAGACTAACGAAAGCTGGGCTGGACTTCGGAAGACCCTGTGCTCTCAGGGTTTATCATAGGGACCCTTAGGGGGGTAGGGAGGAGGGGGGCAGGGGACTATACTTCCTTAAATAGGCCTTACTAGGTCCTTATTATGGGCATTAAGGCCCCCTACCCCCCCTCCCCCTACCCCCCTAAGGGTCCCTATGAGTTTAGGGTAGGGTGCAGAGCTGAGGGGTGGGACATCCTGAATTGCTTCTCTTACCTTCAAGGCTTCTTTCAGTTTATCCCTAGATCCGAACACTAAAACCCATACTAAGCAGTGCATCGGGGTTCAGGTTGTAGGTTTAGGGTCTATAACCCGAAGCCCTAAGCCCCGAATTCACGAACACCGGACTCAAGAAGTTCGGGCCCCTCGGATTGGGACCCTTACATTGACTTGCTAAAAATGCTTATTTGAAGGGATAGGCAACAAGTAGAATGGTTTGTGGTTTAGGGTTTAGGGTTTAGGGTTTAGGTAATACTTGCATATTCTACGAGCAAGACAAGCAGACAATGTCAACGACGAGAAACGTTCCACCTGGACCCTCTTAGTCTTTGTCTGGGCCTGCACCTAGCCACTTGCCCTCTACGTTGGGCTGCCGCCGCCAACGAGCCTCAGCAGCCATGCTCCACAATTCACCGTTGATGGTTTGGGGTGCGTTTGTATCTGGAAGGGACACTTCGAACTGAACTACTTTCCAGCAGCTCTCATGTATGATTGCTAGATGGCAGAACATATGTGCCGAAACTTCTTGCCTGTCATAACTCCATGAGATGCAGTCTGCTTTAGGGATGGAATAGATTTCATTCAGAAGGGTGTAATGCGGACAGGATTAAATAATCGTGTTGACAGAGAAGTGCTCACCATTGCTCTATACATCAACGTCACTGTTGAGCCATCCAACCTCCTGTCAACGGTCATTGGTCATCAGTCGTTCCTGCCGACAGAAAGTTATACCCAAGCCGAAACCCTAAACCCTAACCCCTAAAACCCGTAAACTAAACCCTAAACCCTCAACCCGCAACCCTAAACCCTAACCCCTAAAACCCGTAAACTAAACCCTAAACCCTAAACCCTCAACCCGAAACCCTAAACCCGAAGCCCTGAGCCGGAAACCGTGAAGTCCAAACCCAGAGCCGCTGATGCGAAGAACTCCTCCTACTTGCCTTCACTACCCCCAAAATATGGAAACCACGGCACGTTCCTACGGATGCAGGCAACCTCAAACTTCACCGAGGGCTCTGCTATTGTTTATATTTAAGGTGTAAGGTGTGAGGTCAGGATTTAGGTTGTGCGGATTTGGCGTTTAGGTGAAACCTAAACCCGAAGCCCTACGTAGCCGTACCGGCTAGGCCTATCGCGGGGGTGTCTCCATCAAATAGGGGTCGAACAACTTTCCATAGCAATCCTGTATAGTCCCTATAAAACTGTCCTAGACTATTCCCCGAAACTCCGCTCTACTGGCTAAGGCCCGGCGGAACTCTTCCTTCTTCAGGGACTTCCATATCGCTCCCAACAGCAAACCTACAAAACCGTATTCCCAGAACCTTCAAAGGACGCCCCGACACTCCGAAAGCCAAACTCGAAATCATCAAAGAAAAATCCCTGACCTGTCATTTTTTGGAACTCCTGGGTCAGGGTTCAGGGTTTAGGGTTTAAGGTTGGTGGCTTCGGTTAATGGGCCTGAGGCCTTGAAGAAGCCAAACAAAAAGAAAAACGCTCAACCCCAACCCTCCCAAAATGTCAACCCCAAACGACACAAGACCCTAAACCCTAAACCCTAAACTTCCCTTAAGCTCTCAACCCAAAGCCTCAAAAACCCCTACACATTCAAAACACCGGGATCCTGGATCCCTTAATGAAAACCATGGAACCCTAAACACCCGGTTTAGGGTTTAGGGTTTAGGGCCCTCAAGAAACCATAAGCAACCCCTAAAGCCGCCAGGCCCAGACCCGAATGTAAAGCCCCACACCCGATATCAATGCAACGTAGCCCTGAAGCCTTATCCCCAAATCATTTGAATCTCAGACCCTAGACATCGGTTTATAGGAAGAATCGTAAAAATAATTTCAATTAACAGTTTAAAAAACCTCACCTCCTAATTAATGTCAGAGGGCCTACCGATGAGGCGCGGGCGTCGCGGGCGGTGGTGGCACCACGGCTCGCCGACGAGGGGAGGTCTGGCCGCTTGTAGGGTGACTTAGGGTTTAGAGTTTAGGGTTTAGGGAGTCTGGGGTTTAGATTTATCGTTGCAGATGTGTACCGGCTTCTGCACTATTTTTGGGCTTGAGGGGGGTTGGGCTCCAAGGGCCTTTATGTTCCTAGCATAAGCTGTTCTGCAAAATGTGGTTTAAGGGCAGTCCCATACGAAACAAGCTCGAACCGGGCTACTAAGCACTAATCACCTACATGTCTCGGGCTTCAACCTTTTAGACATCACACTCACCGGTGTCATCGTTTTTGCTGTGCTGGTTAACAAACGAAGCAAGGCTTTGTTTAGGGTGCGGAAACTGAGAACCCTGCAAGGTGATGTGAAGGCCGAGAGACCAAAACCCAAAACCCTGCCGAGCCCTGAACATCTACGCAACGGAGCCTTGTCATAAGTGGTATATTCTTCGCCGTCGTCTTTAACTGATGCAAGGATTCGAATTTGGGCGTTTAAGCGCTGGTATCATCACAAGTATTGTTTGTGTTGATAAACATTCGTCAATAGCAGACAATTTACGCGAAATTGTTGAGAAGACCGCAAATAAAAATACGTGCCGGTCCGTACAGTGATGAGGTGATACGACGATGGTGATGACCGTGATGATGATGATGGTGACGATGGCGACGATGATGATGATGATTCGGATGATTACAACGGTGATGATGGTGTGGATGCTGGTGATGACGATGAATATGGTGATGATGGTTACTGACAGTGGTGATCGTGATGGTGAAAACCGAGCTGGCGACATTGTCGCACCTGTCACTGAGGCTACAATGGTTATAAGGTTATAGCCGTCACAACTTGGGCCGATGCGCCAGCAAGCTAAACTTCTCATTTGTCAACGTCCTCTGTGAATGCAGGAGCCAAGCATCCACAAGACGTAGGACGTAGGACTTGCTCTCCCGACGTGGATCCCCAGAAATTTCGGCCCGATTCAGTAGTTGCTGATCAACTTTTATATCATGGTGAACGCTAGAGCTAGAACTTGAAGCCCTACTTTTGCGATTCCGTGACGCTGGATTGAACTCCGCTTGGATCTCCGTGGCTTCATTGCTAGACCCGAGGTGATGGAAATTTGCTTCGAGTGACTTCCTAGTCTGCAGGTGATTACCGGTGGCTTTCGGCCGGCGGCAACCAGGTCAGAAAATCAATATTGGTCAATCGAAGTAAGTTAGTAGAAGCATGGCAATGATTGCGACCACACGCACGTGATCAAATCAGCCCAAGAACATTGTCCGGGTAGTGCTGCCCGTCAGAGGTCTGGGTATAGTGCTGCCCGTCAGAGCGGACAAAACAAATGTTGGCATTGAAAGGCGTGCGCCTACGTGGTCAATATCACCAGCATCCGACAACAGTGCTAGAAATATGGGTTGCCATGTCCTGCTTTACGTACAGCATCGCAGAATGGCTATGTGTAGCAGCGGTGTACGTCAAAGACAGTTTCCGTACTGAACCCAAAGCGACATTACCGCGGCCTACTTACTCGGCTTCTGTTGCTGCTGCTGTTGTTGCTATTGCTACTACTCCGACCACGTGCTGCTGCTATTGTTACTAATGGTGTATTTGTCTTCTTGAATCTGTTTCAATTTGTCTTCCTGAATCTGTTTCAATCTTTCTAAAATCGTTGCCTTTCTTCCGATAACCTCTGTGACTGCTGTTGATGATATAAATCCTGCATTAACTTAAGGACCCTAAACTATGGGAATTATGGTATATTCCTGATTATGGGTAATGCAGGGTTTATATTATCAACCGTAGTACCGCCGTGGATTCCAACATTTGTTTGGCAGCTTTGCCTAGGATTGCAGTCGTCAACCTCAAAGCTCGTCGACCTCCTGCGCACCGGTACACACCGGACCTAGTTCATGCTTGGGACAGTATACAAAATCTAGATTATTCCCGAGACCTAGGAGTAACCCAGGAATAAAATGGGTGCCCTTTTTGGCTTAAAGAGGGTTTTCAGGGAACCTTATTCCTATAAACGGAATAAGGGCCTACTCTGGGTCCTGGTTCCTTATTGGGTTTAAGTACCCATAAACATGTAAAATGTTACACAACTATGACCAAGGGACGTGGCAGCCCCAGAAAATGAGGGAACCTGACATTGACCCAAAAGAGCAGGGCAGTAGGATCCTTGATCAGGACCTCTTAGTGTCTGAAAATGCCAATATATAAAAATCGCGTAGATTTAAGACCCTGTGACCCTATGAAAACGGTATCAACATCCCATAATCCCTAAACCCTCAACCCTACACGCAGAACCCTCAACCCTCAACCCCGAGACTATAAACCCTAATGCCTAAAGCTTGAACCCTAAAACCCAACTCCTGCAAGAAAGTGCCTTCCTCTCCTCTTCCAGGGCGGCCGCAAGGGGCTGCCAGCGCGGAGGGGAGGCACCTCCAACGCCGGGCATGGAGGCTTGAGCGTTTGAGTTTTTTGCGCTTAGGCAAGGGTTCAGGGCAGCGTTCAGGTTTAGGAAACCCTAAACCTTAAACCCTTTAGTTTTCAGGGTGTGGGGTACGGGCTCTAGAACTCTTGCATCTTTGTGATTTGGGTTGTCGGGTTCAGAGTTTTGGGGCTTTGGGTTTTCCGGTTCAGGTTTCTGGGGCCTAGGCTTGGGACTGTGGGGTGGCTTTATGGGGGTTGGACTTTTTAGAGATGCATGTTATAGTCCATAATAAAGGAAGCTTAATAAAAAAGAATAGGGTTTGGGGGCGCTTTACACTGTACTTCCACTATGGGCTATTAGACCTTAAGGGTACCTTAATCTACCCTTAATAGGGTCCTGATTGAGATCTTTAAGGTCGAATAGCCCATAGTGGTTATAATAAGGAACCCACCAAGATAGTATACCCTAACCTACCAAAACCTATTTTTTTGTGGGTTCTTATTATAAACCCAAATATAGATTTTATCGGGACCCTACAAAAAAGTAGGTTTTGGAGGGTTAAGGTAGGTACTGATATAAGTTAAGGTCGCGGTGGGGTTTAGGGGTTTCGGTTTTAGGGTTTAGGGGTTTCGGGTTTAGGGGTTTCGGGTTTAGGGTTTAGGGGTTTCGGGTATAGGGGTTTAGGGGTTTCGGGTATAGGGGTTTAGGGGTTTCGGGTTTCGGGTTTAGGGGTTTCGGGTTTAGGGTTTGAGGATCTTAAGGTTCTACTCCGTTCCTCGTGTCTCTTGTGCTTGTGATGTCCGCTGTTGCTTGCCTTTGGGGCTTCTGTGGCCCAGGAGTAGTGCAAGATCCGTAAGGCCATCTAAGGCCTCAATTACACCTCAACCCCGAAGGCACTAAAGCGTCTCTAGTTACTGCTTGAGGCCTCATGGCTCAAGATACCCAGCCCCTCATTGCATGTAATCTTTTGATAGCTGTGTCCTGGACCCGACCCTGAAAGCAAACCCAAAACCCTAAATAGTAGGATCCTTTTTATAAGGACCCCAAATAAGGTACCCCAAAATAAGGTATCCCTAATTTTCGGAAACGGTGATACAAGTTTTAAGGGCTTAGGGAACCCTGAAATCAACTTCAGGTCCAGGCCTACTGGAGACCAGGCGCGGTTGGAGTAGCCTGTGGCTCAAGGAGCGACGTTGAGAAATCAGAAACTCGAAGAAAAAAGCACCCTTAACCCCGTAACCTAGGCCCATATCCCTACCCTGTCTAGACCAGGATAGAACTCCCTAAACTGCAGTGAACATGGCGCCCGAGGCCCTCAAGGATCTGAAAGAGTTCGGCCAAACTCCAAACGACAACCTCAACAACCCCAATCCGTAAGCCCACAACCCCAAACGCCTCCCCACAAAATCTCCTCACTGGCAAACTCACCCGTCTAGAGCCCTACAAAAAAACCATAGACCCTGAACGCCAAAATTCCAAAAACCTTAAACCCTAAAGCCTATAAACCCTGAAACCCCTAAACCCTAAAGCCCATAAACCCTGAAACCCTAAACCCTGAAACCCTAAAGCCCATAAACCCTGAAACCCTGAAACCCTAAACCCCACAAACCCTAAACCCCACAAACCCTGAAACCCTGAAACCCTAAACCCTAAACCCTAAAGCCCTGAAACCCTAAAGCCCACAAACCCTGAAACCCAAAGGCCGCCAACCGTGAACCCTGATTCCAAAGCTCGCCAGCGACACCTAAAAGCCCGACGAACTTAAACCCTAGGGTTTAGGGGTTTAGGGGTTTAGGGTTTAGGGATTAGGGTTTAGGGGTATAGGGGTTTAGGGGTTTAGGGTTTAGGGTTTAGGGGATTATATAGGGTTTAGGGGTTTAGGGGTTTAGGGTTTAGGCTGGGCTTTTAAGTAACCAGGGAGAAAAAAGTATAAACTTTTATTTCATAAGGGTTCCATTAAGAAAAAGTATTAAAGTATGGTACTCCAAAGCCCAGTAGGGGATTATATAGGGTTTAGGGTTTAGGGTTTAAGGTATACCTAGAGTCTCCATTGTAGTTCCTTTTTTTGGTTGACCAAAATCTCTATTACAGGATCCTAACCATAAAACTGGTTAACCAAAAAAAGGAACTACAATGGAGACTCTAGGTAAACCCTAAACACATGAGTGGTTCTCAAAATTAGGGTCCCTTTTTGCGTACCCTAAATAATAAGTGCCGTATTAGAATAGGGACCCAAAAAGGGACCATAATTTTGAAAACCACCCACATGCCTGAGCCCTTCAGTAAGCCCTTCCAAACCCTAAATACCTCTATTCTAATCGCTGAAAGCCCGTAGACGATAACCCGAGTTACTGAGTTTCTCTCCCTGCTTAAACCCTACACCTGTCCGCAAATACCTCTAGTCTAATCGCTAAAAGCCCGTATACCATAAACCACGAGCTTCTCTCTCTGCATGAAACTCTAAAGCCTAAACCCTATAAACTCTGAAACCTGAACCCTTAACCCTGAAACCTAAACCATACAAACCCTGAAACCTGCACCTCGCTTTCGGCCCACGGCTGTCGGCGTAATCGCACGACCCGGGCCCAGCGAGGGAGGCACTGGAAGCGGAGTGGAGGGGATCGTTCGGGCTTAGGGCTTAAAGTTTCGGGACGACTATGGTTTGGGGCTTAAGGCTTTTTTGGTTGAGGGTTTAGGGCTGAGGCTTGGGGGTTAGGACATAAGGGTTCGGTTTGGGGTTTAGGGTTTACGCTTCTTGGTTTTAGAGATTGAGGCTTGCGGCCTCTGGCACCATCGTACAGTAATCATACCCGGAAATGGCAAGGAACGATTGTCTCGAATGCCAAATTTTGGACGATGGTGTCGGGCTGCATAAAATCGGATTAAAAGGAAACCATGTTCCTTAGATTCCCTGTATACGTGTGCTATACTCGAGTCGAGCGATTCGGGCTTCGTTGTAGACTGTAGTGAGGTTGGAAGTGATAGAGACTTCGAAACAAAACCTCTGATATGGGGCTTGGAAGCTAGAATAGGCGGCTTTCGACTCAAGTATGGTACAGTGTGACTGTATACGGACTGTAAAGGGAATCCTCTCACTAGTTGCCCCTCACACAGAGCTCTAAACTTGTTCAAAATACGGATCTTCTTGCCATGGAGACCGCGAATGCAAAGCTGCCAACGAAGAGATGCCGAAATTCCTGTATGAAGTACCGTAATATACCTTTAAACCCAAGAGCGTTTTCATTAAAAAAAACCTGGAGCAACTCTGCGTAAGCTACCATGCACCCCTTATTCAAGGGGTTTGGTGCCCAGACCTTCCAAAATCCCGTAATTAAGGAATATACCTTAAATTATAATCGGATCCCTAATATGATTTAAGGTACATTCCTTATTAGGGATTTTGGAAGGTCTGGGTGGTCTTTAGGAACTTCTCTGCAGCCTGGTGCATCACCACTTCCTCGAAGAGCGGACACCCAGTCACGTGGCTTGAAGTCCTCCCCTGCATGGGTTTAGGGCTTAGGGTTTAAGGGTTAAGGGTTCAGGGTTTAGGGTTTAAGGGTTTAAGGGTTTAGGGTTTAGGGTTTAGGGTTTGGGGTTTAAGGGTTTAGGGTTTAGGGTTTAGGGCTTGGGGTTCGGGTTTAGGGCTGACGGTTTAAAGGGGACTGGGTTCAAATGAGGTTGAATCGCGGGACTGTTTGAGGTTTAGGCTGTTTAGCATAGTTGGGTTTGGGAGAAGAGTAAATCCCAACTAAACCGTTGAGGATGTGCATAGATCAATCTCGCGACTCCTGACAAGAATCGGAACTTAGAGTTTCAGGAGTTTCGGTTTGAAGCTCTAGGGCTTCGGGTTGGGAGTTGGGGTTTTCTCATAGTTGAGGAGAGGGGGTTTTTAGGGTTCAAACTTTGGCAGGTAGAAAACCTAAGCCCTAAAGCCTGAACCGTTTAGGGTTTAGGGTTTCTTTAGGGTTTAGGGTTGAGGGTTTAGGGTTTAGGGTGAACCCTAACTATAGGGTTGAGGCTTTAGGCTTGGTTTGGAGCGAAGGCCCTCATCCGAACTGGACACCAGCAGCTCTTCGTCTTCTCCGGGTCGATAACACTGAACGAACATGTTGAGAGCCAGAGACAGGCCTCTGTGTGTATATCTGTCCATAACACGGATATATTCTATGTTTGCATATGTACACACAGTACATATGCTAGACAGACATACATATACACATGGCTCCGTAACATAACATCACATCACATCACACGACATGAAGTGACATGACATGACATGACAAATACACTATGGAGTTGCATACATAACATTGTATTGTACATACATACGATATATTACATATGATGCGTGCATATGTATGTGTATATATACATGTATCTATGTGTACTACAGTTACTACATAGGTATGTACATACATGTTGACTTATGTTGTTCGTTGACGTTTCACTCGTGTCTACGACTGGTAGAAGTAAGAATACTTGCGCACAGCTCCAGCTTGGCTATAATATGGAGTCCCTGGATGTTACTACAAGGTTTTACAAAAGTCGAGCACGAAAGCCAAGCTATGACTCCTTGGGGGTGGGGTGTGGACTAAGCCGACGAGCAAATGCCGTGCACCTTGAATTTTTCACCCTACACTGTAACGTCCTAAGCCCGAACGCTTAACTCCCGAGTTGCTTATTCTCCATTCGGATTCTGGGTCCGCATCTAAATTTCAGGGTCGTTATCACAAGGCGGCCCCAATCCCTCCCAAAGCTTGCTCAAAGTCTTTTCACCAATAGCATGTCCTGTGGATGTCCAGGGCTTGCAATTTAGGGATCGGACTTGGATTCTCACACAGTCAATTGGCCACAATATTAGAATGGGGTATCGGATGGGTTGTGTTATAGCATGGTAGAACTACCGATCAAGAACCGCTAAAAAAGCACGTGAAGGGTCTTAGGTCCGAAACCAGTTCAGAGTATCTCGTCTTCAAGACCTGAAACCCTACTATTTGGACTCTAAAACCCTAAGCCCCTAAGCCCCTAAACCCTAAACCCCTAACCCCTTAAACCCCGAAATCCCAAACCCAAAACGCGCGAACCCCCAGCCCTCCTAGACTCTTTTCGTGCCCTTACCATACCCTTAAGGACGCACGATGGGTGGTTGTCAAAATTATGGGGGTTTTTGGGTCCTTAATATAATACGGCACCTAATATTTAGGGTACCCAAAAAGGGACCCTAATTTTGACAACTACCCAGATGTCATGATAGTATATACAAGGCATTTCCGCTATGCAGAAGATGTAGTCTCAACATGAGTGACGCTCACACCTTCAGAGAAGCTGGCTGGTCCTTGGAAATATCTGAGCAAGCAGGATTTATAAGCTTGCTTAGGGCTATATTCCTCACTTCGCCATATTTGTTGGTGGTGCCTGAGTTAGCCTTGAAGGTAGGTCTTGGATCTTCGCGTACAGTATCATGTACCCTAAAGCCCTAAATCCCGAACCCTACAGCTGCACATGCCGTCTTGTCTCGTCTGTGTACATGGGCTCTCGGCTCGCGGATGATGAACCATGATGTCCCAGATCCATCCGTCCACCTGAAAGGGCTGCCCCATAAGGCTGCATAGGCTCCAACAAGATTGAGCATAGGCGCTCGTCGTGCAGTTCTTACCTGTGCATGTGCTTGAACTTCTTGTCCATCTTCCAGGCCTTGAAAACTCGCCGATCGACAACGATGCAGGCACTGCCAGCAAAGTCAACGGGCGACGTCTACGTACCATAAACCCTTTACCCAATCCTGCAGACTCTGCAGCTCTAAACACGATCCTATAGATCTTGTCCTACAAGGCATGAACTGTAGGTCAAGACTGCCTTAAACCTTAGGTTTAAAGGAAGCATAAGGGATTTAATATTAGGCTTTAGGGAAAGCATACGGGCTTAGAGCTCGAGACATATAATGAATCTGGCAGCATGTTTAAACGCACTGTCGGGTTCAAGCTCGCAGCCGCTATGGAGGACTCAGAACATTATCAAAGCCTAAACCCTATACGGTACATAACTAGCACGAGCCTGTGCCAGGTGTAGCTGGGCTACGGATTACAGCGCTGAGCAGGATGAAAGAGAGGTCATGGCGAGCTTTTCCGTTCACACTCCCTCCATAGTATCATCGGAACCCTAAATCCTACACCCCAAACCCTAACCTCAAAACCCTAAACCCTAACCTCTAAACCCTAAATCCTAACCTCTAAACCCTAAACCATAACCTCTAAACCCTAATATAAAGGAAGCCAAAAGACTCCAACAAACCTGGCAAGGCCTGCAAAGGGGGGCGGCGGGGAGGAGCCGCGAACGGCCTTCCGCGCCTGTGCTTTTGAAGGGCCTTTTGGTGCATGGGTTGCGCCATGGAGTGTAGGGCTGTGGGATTACCCAGCGACTACAAAACCATGCTGCTAAACTATCTCTGTAAGGATTATGACTACTGTTATTCTGACGATGATTCTGAGGCCTTGTTGCTGGTGATCTCCACTGCATCACTTTTGTTATTACGTGACCACGGCTCCCAAAAACCCTAACCCAGCTTGCTAACATAGGCACCTGGTTCAAAACCCCCTTCCCCAACAAGGATGTACTAGGGATGCTGATGCTGACTTCCCAAACACGACCCTAAGGCTAACGCCATCCAACGCCCATAGGAAAAGGTCTACAACATGTACAAGGCCTACAGTCGCCTCATAAAACCTGATTAATAAGCCAAAAAATTTCGCAAAAACATAAATCCCGCCTTAAACCTTTAAAAGGAAACCCTGTTTTAAAACAAACACTGCAAAAAATCTAAGACAGCCCAGAGGAGCACCTCGTCCTCATTCCCGCGTGCCGGAGCGAGCCTCGTCCCGTTTGGAATTCACTGTGGATGGGGATTGCACGGTTTAGGGTTTAGGGTTGTAGGGTTGTAGGGTTGAGGGTTCGGGGAGATTCATAGTTCGTGTAGGGTTCAGGGTTTCGAGTGGAAGGTTCAGCTCAGGGCTTGAACGTGTCGGGTAGAGTATAGGGCTTATGCTCTAGAGCTTAGTGTAGGAACCTGATTAAGAAACCCTGGGCCTATAACCCCAAAATAATAGGATGCATATAAGGAACCCCAATAAAGGCCCAAGGTTTCTTAATCAGGTTCCTACATTAGGGCCTTCGGCAGAATGGAAGGAAAGGATTGAGGGTTGAGCGAGGGGCTTCGGATGCAGATTCCCGACTCGTGCCGTTCGGGCTCGAGGGATCTAGTGCAGTCTGCGTGCTTCAGGAGTATAGAGGAACTTATGGTATAGATATGGTTGGGGTGTCGTGGCAGGGGCCCTAATAAAATTAAGAACCTGAGTTTAGGGCTTCAGAAGACGTCCTTACTGAGAACCTGTAGATCAGGGTTTGGGTGGCCATCTTCAAGGGCTCAGGAGGACCCCGAAAAATCCGGTGCAAACGACGAATCCTTACGTTCCTCCGCAGGATGCAGGTGTCCGAAAAGTGAGCCCCTCCCCAAACAGGAGCGGCTTTGGGTTTCCGGTTTCTGCACAGAAAGTTGAAAGCCCAGTCTCCTGTTTCAGACATGTAGGAGATACGACAATGCTTGCAAAACACCTTGGAAAGATGACCTTCTACTGTATTGTCTACAAAAATCCTCTGAAGAGAAACGGGCTTTCTGGGTTTGTCGCAGTTTCTCCGAGTGAGGTACCTCGAATTCCGGCTCCAAGATCTTTGTCATGCGGAGCACGCCTAAACAGTCTAAACAGTTGGTCAAAACTTGCGAATCTCCTCCAGATTCAGATCTGCGGAATCAGCTGCAGCAAGATGGACCGTAGTCTCGGGCCAGCGGCTTTGCCTACCTGGACGACTTCACTGTGTTCCACCTTCTCCTCGGACCTGTGCTGACGGAGAGCATTGCGATTCCGGCTCGGTGTTTGCTCCAGCTACATACTTTATACATACAGTAAACCCCATAAAGTTGGAAACCGGATTAAGGCCAAATAGTGCTGGGATTCCCTATACATTACTCTTAAGGGTTGAGGCTATTGGGTTTCCAACTTTTGGGCTTCTACTGTATATAAACCCTCAACCCCAGACTCCCTGATCCTGCATACACCCGATGAGCCCGAGCCCGTGAGGAACCACAATAGATATATTCTGTATTAAAAAACTCTTGGGTTTTATCTGAACAAAAACCAAAAAACAATCCCTAAGGAGACTATAACCAGCCAACCCTAAACCCCTACACCCTAAACCCTAAACTCCTAAACTCCTAAACCCTAAGCAGTCTCTACAGCGGCCCGGGGATTCGGTTCGGGGCTATATACCCGTAGAGCCCTAAAAAATAGTATGTTAAATATTCTCTTGGGTTTCATATGAACAAAAATATGATAAGAAAAAACCAAGCCCTAAGGAGACTACCTATAGATCCCTTATAGATCCCTTAAAGGAACCCTAACCCTAGGTGTTCCTGAAAAAAGGGATATTAGAGTCTCTGGGTTCGGGCCCCGTGTCGCGACCTTTCAGGGTCCCAGGGGCAGGTCGTCGTCTACCGTCGCGTTGGTGATGACCTGGGCTTCGAAGGCATATTCATTTAGGGCTTAGGGTTTAGGATCTAGGGTTTAGGATTCAGGATTTGAAGCTTTTTTTTAGGGTTTAGGGTTTAGAATTTAGCGTTTATAGGATTTCGGGCGTAAGTTTTGGGTTTGGGGGTTAGGGTTCAGGGTCTACGGTTTAGGGCTATAGGGTTAAGGGTCTACCTACAATCTCCATTGTTGTTCCTTCTGGCGGTTCATTACCTTACATGATCCGATATATACAATTGTTTAAACCGAAACAAAAAAGTACGATGGAGAATATAAGTAGGGTTTGCGGTTTCGGGTTTAGGGTCTAGGGTCAGGATTTTGGGTCTAGGGGTTTGCAGGGTTGAGGGTCCAGGGTCAGGGTTCATTTAAGTCTAGCAAGTATAGTTCAGGGTCGGGTCTAGGGCTAGCTTAATCCGGGTCGAGGGTGCAGGTTTTAAGGCTTTAGGTTCAGGAGACAACAGTCAAACCAGATCCAAAAAAAACAGAGTACTAGTGGTAAGCAGGAACTCTTCAGAAAAGAATTAACAACCACCCTTAAAGCCCTGCAAAACCACAGGAAAAAAACACTGCAAAACCGGATGAACCACTGCAAAACCCTAGAACAACCCTTGCAGACCTCTGTAAGGGTTGTAAGGCCCCAGTGGCGGAGAAGCCGAGAACTTCCAAACCCAGGTGGCGCGCAGCGATGCACTCGTTCCTGGGAAGCCCACCACTCCAAGGGATGTGCTATCAAGATTTGCAGAGGTCCAATGACAAGAAGGAGAAAAATGGACGAATATACGAATAATTGCAATAATAAGAATAGTTGAATAGTAAGGCTAACAGGAAGAATAGTAATAAGAAGAACAATAAGAATAATGAAAATAAGAACAAGAATAAGAAGAGCAAGAGCGTTGAAACGTTTTCATAAACTGTGTTACGTGGTGCTACTATGCTTGTTTCTGCAGCGTAAGACCTCATGTAAGGAACCAGAAGACCAAACCTCATGCTTCATGTGGACTGGAAGAATGCGAGTTTCAGAAAGCCTTAAGGGAGCCGAGTGGTTGAAGAGTATGACGCCTCTGTACCGCAGAATTGCGCATTATAGAGCCCCGAAGCCCCTAAACCCTAAACCAAACATTATTGAATCCTGGCTTCACTGTGCTCATCCCGACCGCGTCAACACCCAACAGTCGCAGCATTCGGATCTCCGCCGGAGTCTCGTAGTTTGGGCCCAGCATGGCGGCGTAGACACCGGAGCGAACCTCTTCAGGTGCCGGAGTATGACTGTGAGGGCGTGCCTGTTCACAAGGATCTTAACCCAACAACAGTAGTGCATAAGAACAAAAGAGCACGACCTCCGGGTCAATCTCCTGCACGATCTTCCTCAGGCGCGGCGAGTAAGCATCGTTCATAGGAAAGAAGCGTGGCAGCTTCGGATCGTTGCGTCCGACGCAGGGATTTTGAAATAGAAGGTTTATATGGTCTGCAATCAGCATGAGATCGCCAGTCGGAAAGTTCTTGTTGATGCCACCGGCCGCATTTGTCAGGAGAAGTGTCCTGATGCCCCAGCTGTTCATCACGCGTACAGGGAAGGCAGATTCGTGGGCAGTGTAGCCTTCGTACAGGTGGACCTTGGCACGAGAAAAGGATTGAAGCTGACTGCTCCAGTGCTGCAGACAACATGAAAGTACGTGGTTGCCACCTCTAAATCCTAGATCACTGGCCGCACATCACCCTGCAGTGGCGATCCAAAACCTTGTGTGTCACATATCTGAGCTCTAGTGATTATGGCGACGGGCGTCAGGATACTAGCATCAATCACGATGCTGCTGCCCAGGAGGTGATGATGATGATGATGGTGATGAGGATGAGGAGGATGATAATATGAGGATGAGGATGGTGAGCATGGTGAGGATGATAATGATGATGATGAGAAGCATGACGGCGAGGAGGCCGCGGAGGGTAAGGAGGAGGCAGACGACGATGACGACATGGGTGACGACGACGGTGATGATTATGTTCCACTATGGGCTATTAGACCTTAAGGGTACCTTAATCTACCCTTAGTAGGGTCCTAGTAGGGATCTTTAGGGTCGAATAGCCCATAGTGGTTGACGATGGTGTTATGTTGATGATGGAGAACGTCTTGAAACTCAGACTTGCAGGGCTTCAGGACTAAGGCTAAGGTGTGTATACCAATTGCACTTCCAAGCGACACGCCCCTGCATCATCAGCACAGGCACCCCATGGAGATAACCATGCACAAAGCGACCGACATGGCCTGGCTGGTTCTAGCGCTGAGGGTCCATGTACCCCGCTCGAGCGGCTTTGAGTTGTTGAAACTTAAGGCTCCCCGCCTATGGGGCATCCTATCCGCAGCTTGGAAATGGACGTGCCTGAATGTAGGAGCCTCAAAAAATAGGACAAGGCTTTTGGGTACATTAGAGCGTACCCAGAACTATTTGCCACCCGGTTTAATAAGTTAGGAACCACAAGAGGTCGTAAAACTGATCGGACCCCTTAGTATTCAGCAAAAAACGCGATAAGTCCTTCTCCGTGCTGGGGCATTCTTTGCAGCTCTTCGGGCTCAAAGTTCAGGATTTCTGCCCGGCTACGCAAGAGCACCCTTGCCTTAAGTTGTACCCCAACCCCCAAAAGTACGCAACACAATGGCCCAACACCTATCAAATGCCATTATTCTACATACTGTTGGGGTCCAGGGAGGCTGCTAAGAAATCGCTGTCAGTGTGACGGCTGCTGCTTGCAAGGCCAATGCTGAAGATGGATTTTCGAACAGGCGGGTGTACTGTTGGGGGCCTTAACAACTAGAACACGATGTTGGGATGTGTTGGGTTCTCCAATGACTCTAGTGGTCTGATTATAGAAATACATATATAGAATATATGCGGGGGTATCTTCCCTAAGTGCTCCGACCACTACATTAAAGCTCTTCGATAAGTATCTGAGTGTTTTGATCCGGGAGCTCCAAGGTATTCCTGGCTCTAAACCTGTGCCTTCAACGGTGGAAACCGGAAAGGCAGGGATGTCGCTGTAGTTCAAGTAGATGGGATCTTACAGATCATTCCTGGGCCCAGCTAGCATTGCAGCAAGAGGCTCACAACGACACAGCATAGGCAGTATGAAGGAGCAATACAGGGGCCAAAATAGATGTTATACGACATTGGGGTCCAGTATAATCGAATCACACGAGGATGATAAGGGACGACAACTACTACTACTTCTGCGACTACTACTACTAATAATGCTAGTGTACTAGAAACAGTTATAACAATTTTAATTTTTCCGGCCATCATATTACGTAATGTTACGAACCTTGCAGGACCTTAATGGTAAAGCAGGCTCTGTGCTTGGGGTCTGGGGTTGCAGGCGGCTCATCTGCATGTTAGACGCCTACGCCCGCAGGAGGAGCAAGTGAGGAGCAGGATTAAGGTTGTGGGGTTTGGGGGTTTAGGGGTTTTGGGGTTCAGGGGTTTAGGGGTTTGGGGGTTTAGGGGTTTCGGGGTTGAGGGGTTTAGGGGTTTGGGGGTTTAGGGGTTTAGGGGTTTACGGTTTAGGGGGTTTGGTGCTAAACCCTAAACCCCAACCCGGTTTTGACGTAAATGTCGGGTCGCATCTTGACATGCCCGGATCGCCTTCTTTACTCCACAGCACAGAGAGATCAGTGTGCTGTAGAAGCTTCATGTCCTGTGCACTGTCAAGACTAATACGCACTAATACAGCCTCCGCTTCTCCGAACTAAGAGAGTTGAGGCCACTTTTGTTTGCGCTTCAAACTCTAAACACCCGAATGCCCCAGACCTTGCAAATCCTGAGCCGTGGACCCGAACACCCTATACCCACACTCCATTTTACCAGAAACTCTAAACCGCAACCTTAAGCTCCGAGCCTAACCCTCTCTAATCTTAAACCCTAAACCCCAATCCTAGCCTTAAGCCCTAAATAAGCCTAAAACCCTAAACGCCCCAACCCCTACATCCTAAACCCCAAAACCTTGAACTCCGAGCCGTGCTTCGCGAAGTCGCCGAGTCCACTCCCCAGGACAATTCCGATCGTCGTGGGAGGCTCCCGGGCCAAGAACTCCTCGGCGGTTCTTTATTTTTCAGCACCTTTTTTCCTCCTCCCGAAGCAGCGAAAGCTGCCTAGAGGACCTCGGCGGTTTAGAGTTTAGGGTTTCGAGTTTAGGGCTTAATTAGAGTTTAGGGTTTAGAGTTTAGGGCTTAATTAGAGTTTAGGGTTTAAGGTTGAGGGTTTAGGGTTTGGATTCGAAGCTCTCGGGCCAAGAATTCCTCGACGAGGGTTTCGGGTGCAATACAGGGCCTGCAATAATTTTGACTGCGTTCCCTCTAGGGTTGCTAGAAAGGTTACCATACGGGTCTAGTCTGGGTGCCTCAATAGAAAGTTTTGGGGGTATGGTATAGCATAGTTATATAGAGAAGTATAACTATTGCTGCTTACTTCGACCGCTGTATGAGGGCTTAGGGCTTGGAGGGCATGGTGGTTCAGAGTTGTAACCCAAGGTGCCATAGTAAAACAAAAAGGCTTTTGGGGGACATTAAAAGCGCTTTGGGGGACATCATCCTCCGTATGTACATGTGTGTATGTGTGTAGATGTATGTGTATAGATATATATATATATACATATGTATATATACATACACACATACACATCTATATATATGCCATATGTAAAAATACTCGAAGGCTCCATGAGCAATTCAGGGCCATACGGGTTTAGGGTTTAGGGTTTAGGGATACCATAAGGGTACACTGAAAGGCGTCCATAAGGGAGCTATAGTCTAACTATGGGTTCTCAGGATTTAAGTTCTTGGGGTTTAAGGTCTTGCTGGAAGAGGCCCTGCGGCAAAAATCACAAGAAGATGAGGCTTAAACATACTCCGCAAAAAAAAACCCAAAGCTCAGAATCCCGAGCCTTTGCCACCAAGAATCTGGCCACCGGTAGAAGGTCACGGCATCTGCAGTTTCTGCTGGAAGGTCGGCGGGCGGCATGTGGACGACCCGACGGTTTACAACGGGAATGGGCGATGGTCAAAAAAAACCAACAATGATGCGGACAACAACAGCAACGACAATCATCATAGGACATGCAACGATAAGCATCGCAACTGAAAACGCAGACATTAGTCACCGGTGAATAACTGCTGGAAGTCACACGGCATCAACCTGACCTGCAGCTCTGTAACAACATGTAACAGCCGGGAGCTCTCACCAGCTCACGGACGGAAGCGCTATGTCGTGTGTTTTGAAGTTCTCATGGGCTTGCAGCACTTGTTGTCGCCAAGACAGCGGCTCTCTGCCGCTTGTTCACAGCACGCCGCTTTCTTGAGGCTTCGCGCGCCATGGCAGATTTCGAGGAGATCCCGATGCTTACAACTGGCGGGTGAGCCGGGATTGAGGATTCAGGGTTTAGGGTCCAGGGTTGAGCATCCCAGAGACTCCAATATCCCTTAATTAAGGAATACACCTTGAATTATAGTAGGATGGATCCTTAATATGATCTAAGGAATATCCCCTAACTACGGGATATTGGAGTCTCTGGGATTTAGGGTTTAGGACCAACTAGGTTTTATGTTTTTATGTGTAGTCAATGAATGTCACTGACGCATATAGTAGCGGGCATACTCCTGCTTGGGAAAAACCTATTCGGACTGGGGCATACTTTCAATGTGTATTTCAAGTCCATACATATAACACCGAACCCTAAACTTCAGGGC
Organism: Symbiodinium sp. clade A Y106; assembly: GCA_003297005.1. Taxonomy (NCBI): domain Eukaryota; class Dinophyceae; order Suessiales; family Symbiodiniaceae; genus Symbiodinium; species Symbiodinium sp. clade A. The sequence continues at coordinate 144,637 of BGNK01000812.1, read as the reverse complement.
CCTAAACCCTCACATCAGCACTTGATACCCTGTAGTGCTCAAGACCCCAACCCGACCAATAATGCACTGCGCGAGCACTGGGAAAAAACGACACAGAAGAGCCCGCATGCCAAACCACGAACCCTTTTAATAGCTCTTGCCTACAAGTCCACATTTAATGCAACCCCTCAAGAGCAAACGAGGGTAGATTGCAGGGTTTTCGTGTCTTCCACAGCGTACAGCCCCAGCAAAAAATCAAAACAAGCAGTGGCAACAAATGCCATGGCAGTAACGGAAACAAGTAGCAGCAATCGACCCCAACCCCTAGACTAGTAATGATTAGAATAGGGTTTGGGGGTACATTATAGTATACTTATAATAAGGAACCCTAACAAATATTGGTAATTAATTATATAGGCTTCTATATTATTATTAGAAGAATGCAGCTCCCCGACTCTCCGATGATCCGATGCCTGCTCACCAGAGCCAAGAGCCCTGAGGGCCCCTCCAGCGTGGAAGCCATGGACGGTGCCTCGGGCTTGGAAAGTTACCATAGGGCTCTTATTAATGATTAGAAAGTATATAGTAAGGAAGCCCCCCAAATAGTACTTATTATTATAGTATAACTACATACTATAGGGGCCCCGAAATAGTAGGTAATTATTTAGGCTCCTATAGGATTTTCCCAGGTCCTCGGCTCCCCGCTGACATTCAGTCGGGTCCTACGGAGGAACGTTCATCACGCCATGTTTTCAAACATGCGTCCGCTCTTCCCGGATGGCTCAGCGTCACAGTCGGGATGTCTTCCCAGACTCCCGGGAGGATCTAGAAAGTAGATCCCCTAATTTGGGGCCCTATACTACTAAGGGTGCTTTATAGGAACCCCCATTAAGGAATCTACTTTTGGGATCCTCCCGGGGGTCTGGGTTGATGTCTCAGGGGAACAGGATGCTTTGAGTATCCTTAACCGCCGAACCCCTGAGCCCAAAACCCCTAAACTCGTAAACCCCAAGCCCTAAACACTCTATACGCTAAAAAACCCTAAAGAAGGCCAGCGAGACTACCACCACGGCACAAACGAGCCAAGATACGCAGCCACTCTAAGGGTTGTAGGGCTCCTTAAAGGCCAGGGCCATTGAGCTCAGTGTTCCTCCAACCTTAAACCCATCAGGGCCTGGAGTAACCAATAGTACCCGATGTGCCTGTAAAAAGCGATAGGACCCCAATCAATTGGTGCATTTACTTTAAGGTAGCTTGGTTTCTCTAGGTAGGGCTTGGGGTTCCTTAAACCGTACACCCACGAAACCCTAAACCCTAAACCCCCGAAACCCTAAACCCTAAACCCCCGAAACCCTAAACCCTAAACCCCCGAAACCCTAAACCCTAAACCCTGAACCGGTTTCGGTTTTTCATCCAGAAAGGCCATATCCGACGACAGCAAACGCAGAAATCCTTCCCCCGAACCCCAATGAAGTATTCCTGATTACAGTAGAAGCCAGAAAGTTGGAACATAGTTGTCCTCATACCCTTAATGTAAAGTATAAGGGATCCTAGCACGAATCCTCCTAAAGCCATGTTCCAACTTTCTGGGTTCTACTATACAAATTACAGCTAATGGGGCTATGTATGAATGCTGGCGAATGTAATTATATTTGGGAGTGTTGTTGTGGGATACTAGTGATCAACCCCTGCGTCGAATCCATAAACAGCAAAGACCAAGAGTTCAAAACAACGACCCGACCCCTTGCAGCAGCTATGCCGCAAGCTTTCCAGGTTCAATCATTCCGAAAATCATGTTTAGACCTGTTGTCGTTCGGTCTGAAGGAGCTGATGAGCCCTTCTCGAAAGTAGGGTCCCGTTTTGGACACCCAGCATAGTACGGCACCCTTATATGAAGGACCCTGAAGGGACCCTAAACCCAAACCCTGAACCAAAAACCCCTAAAAACCCTAAACCCGTATGGGTGGTTGTCAAAATTATGGTCCCTTTTGGGTCCCTATTATAATACGGCACCTATTATTTAGGGTACCCCACAAAGGGGCCATAAAATTTTGATAACCACCCATATGTTCCACGTCGCTTGGGACCCTGCAAGCCGGGGGCTGCTCCGCGTCACGCCTGCAGGGCCACTCGAGGACTCCCACACCCCAAACCACTCAAACCCTGCAGTGCTTGAGGGTTCAGGGGTTCAGGGGTTTAGGGGCTTAGGGGGTAGGGGTTGGGGGTTCAGGGTTTAGGGTTTAGTTTAGAGGTTTAGAGGTTTAGGTTTTAGGGTTCAGGGGTTCAGGGGTTTCGGGCTTAGGGTTGCATACCGCCATGCGAAGCATTCTCTGAAACACGAAGCTGGATTCCCCGTCTTTACCATAGCTTGAGGCACACTCCTTTTGCAGGGAGGTGTTGGGCTTTTGCCACACCCCAACACCCCAAGTCAGCCTTGTGCCGGCACAGGCTCTGCGATCCGGGCATCGCAGGGCCTCAGGGACAAACCCACAGGGCTCTGAGTTTCAAGGGCTTTGGGCTATCCCATATAAGCCCCCTGATAATGAAGCCCAATAAAACAGGGATATCCCTAAAACATGCTTATGCTTATGTCCTTTTTGTGTCCCTGACTTTTGAGGCGTGGCTGATGGCTTTGCTTTCAGTTATAGACGGTCCAGGAGGAGACACGAAATCCTGAACGCTGTTCTTTCCCAAGCCTCGGTTAGATCCAACATAACAAGAGCGATGACTTGTCCCGGGCGGAAAGGAAACGTCGTAAGCAAAGGGTCAGGTTACATGCCGATGACGATTACTCGAACTACAACGTCTCATCCTGCGCATACTTTTATTCTGAGTTGCTGTGCTCGCGGCCGTTGTCACTCAGTTACTATTGCTGTTGCTGGTGTTGCTTAAGATACAGCCGTGTGTGAGTGTCACCACTATTAGTAATGACGAAGACAACGCTGAGGCTAAGGATATCGCTAGTTCATGATGCGCAGTTTTTTTAACTGATGAAGTCGGTGATCCCAAGATACGCTGCTACCATTTGCTAGCACGAAAATGAACAGTCAACTCAACAGAAGATATCCCCACCAGCACTGATTTCTGCCTAGTTACCCTGCACTCAAACTCCCAAAATCCTTCTCGGGATGCTCGCAGGACCTTTGAAATTAAAATTGGGTTTCGATGCATGGTTTACCATAAACATAATAAGGAACCCCTAACATAGTGTTGGTAGTTATTTCTTAGAACCATAATAAAAACACGGTGTTAATGTTCTCTTAGGTTGCATATGAACAAAACAGAAATTAATTCCTAAGTAGACTATAGTTCTGTATAGGAACGTTAAACCCTAAAATCCGAAATCCCGACACCCTAAACCCGAACATCCTTAACCCTAAACCCTAAACCTCTAAACCCTAAACCCTGAACCCTACTATAGATCCGTTATAGACCCCTTTAAGGGATCCCTGTAAATTAGGGACCCAAAATGCACGTAAGCATAAGCATTTTGTAGGGATATCCCTCCTTATTGGGCTTCAGTATAAGGGGGTTTTAAATGGGATGTCCCTATCCTTATTCTTGCTTATGTGCTTTTTTGGGGGCCCTATTAAAGGAGCCCTATTCTGAACCCTAAGCCCTATAGGGGATCCTCTGTGACCTTGTGGACCAAGCCCGGCCTGCTCCTGGGTCGGGGGGGCGGCGAGGTCCTGCGCAGATGCTGCGGTGTATAAAGCTTAGGGTTTAGGGTTTAGGGCTTAGGGTCTAGGGTTTAAGTTTAGGGTTTAGGGTTTAGGGTTTAGGGTTTAGGTTTAGGTTTAGGTTTAGGGTTTAGGGTTTAGGGCCTGTGCAGATGCTGCGGTGCATAAAGCTTTTTTCAGCACCTTGTTCCGCCTGCCCTACCGTCTGAGCCTACGGGAGGCGTATAAAGCGTTGGGTTTAGGGTTGTGTTGCTTTAAAGCCCCTTTTCGACTAGCAGTGGTACCGCTTGAAGACACAACTATGAGGAGGAGGCAGTTAATCTAGGTTTAGGGTTTAGGGCTAAGGCTCCGAGGCATCCAAATGATTTGATACTGATAGGCTTTCGCCTGCTGCAAATGTTGCAGATACCGCTGGTGATGTCCTCTGCTACAAAAGACTAACGATAGGCCCGGCTAGTTCGCACTGCTTTGTGGTGGATAGCTTGCACGCAGTATGAACAAAACTCAGACTAACAAGACTGACGGGAAACCGGTCTTGCAGCGACCCACAAGCCACAACATCAAAGCCCCTGAAACCCTAAACCCTAAACCCTAAAACCCTAAACCCTAAACCCCAAACCCCTAACCACCAAAGCCCCAACCCTAAAACTCCAAAGGCCCTGAAGCCCAAAAGTAAAAAACGTCGTAAACCCGCTAAAACAGCTCACGCCGAAAGGGTTTAGGGTTTAGGGTTTCTCTAGACTTCAGTGAAAGCAAGCTAAACAAAAACATAACTCCGGGAACACATGGCTTCTTCAACGTGCACTGCGCTTGTGAGGCATGCCTGAGAGCATGTCTGCTTCAGTGCCCCTAAACCTTAAGCCTTAAACCCTCAACCCCAAAACCCTGAACCCTAAACCGCACCACCCGAAACCCTAACATCCTAAACCCTAACATCCTACACCCTAACACCCTAGACCCTAATATTCTAACACCCCCAACACCCTAAACCATCCCCTAACCACAAACATCCTAAACCCTACCACCCAAACCCTAACACCCTAAACCCTACCATCCCAAGTCCTAACACCCTCAACCCCACCACCCGAAACTCTAACATCCTAAATCCTAACATCCTAAACCCTAAAATCCTAAACCCTGATATCATTTAACACTCTAAACCTTAACATCCTAAACCTTGACACCCGGAACGCGAAAATCCTTTAATTAAGGAATATACCTTAAATTATAATCGGATCCCTAATATGATTTAAGGTACATTCCTTAATTAAGGGATTTGGGAAGGTCTGGGCACCCGGAACCCTAAAATCCTGAACCCCACCACCCTAAACCCGAAACCCTATCCTCGCAGCAGGAGGCGCGGCTTTGGCTGCCTCGAACCGCTGCTTCGCCTGCGGTCTTCCGACGCCCAATAGGGTTCAGGGTTCAGGGTTTAGGATTTAGAGGTTTAGAGTTTAGGGTTCAGGGTTCAGGGTTTAGAGGTTTAGGGGCCAGGGTTTAGGGGCTTCAGAGTGAGACAATTTGTATAGGGCTTTATGGGCTCAGCATAAAGGGCCTGAATAAGTGGAATAGGATTTTTCTTTTCTAGACGCATAGATTAGGTTTTGTACAGGGTCTTCATGCATACGGGTTTATGGGGGGGGGGGTGGGGGGTAGGGTTGTATAAGTTCATACGGGTTTTATGGGGTATAACAGTAGGGGCATTGATGAGAACGAGGTTTCCTAGAGCCTTATAGGTTTTCTTTGAGGGATAAGTAGAGGCCTCTAGAGTCTACTTAGAGTTTAGACTTGGGGTTTTGAAATGCATTCTTAGTTCTTCAACGAAAGGATTCTACAAGGTGCCATTCATTACGGTGTTTTGTAGGGTCTTGGTATTCTCAGCGCTTTGGGTTTAGTGAATTGGCCCTTTCCAGGATACATGGGAGTTATATTTGGGTGCGATAGGATTCAGTGGGGCTCCAAGCAATATCGCTCGTGAACCCCATACCAAACTTACCAAACAAGGCTTCTCTTGAGCAAGGATGCCTTTCAGGTTCCCATACTGGCATGATAACGCCACCCCACTTCCCAACCCCAAACTCCAACAGTCGGGCCCTACTCACGAGCCCCTGAACCCTGCGCAGCAACGGCCTAAACCCTAAATCCTGACCAACACCGCCTAGATCCCTACATCCTATCAGCTTAAAAACCCTTGATCCCCCCAGGTGTTGGATTTAAGCCCTATCACCCTCAAAGCCTAAAGCCCTGAACCCTCAACCTTTAACCCAAACGCTAAATCCAACACCGTTCAGGAAGACCGCTTCAGCTCAAAGCAACGGCGTCCTGGCTTGTGGCAGCCGCTTTGGGAGCCAGTAGCCTCTGCGAAGGTAAGTTTGACAAACGGGCCTTTACCAAATTCTGGTTTAGGGTCTGGGGATAAAGTAAGGCACCGAATGGGTAGCATACAATTGTTCGTTTATACAAACAGGTTCTTAAAGGTTTCTACAGATTGTTCTAGAAGGTGCAAAGACTTTGATACGGCTCGCCGGATAGGTGTTTTGTAACAGTTCGGCGGGCAAACATGGAAACTTTCTGTGCCTTTACAGAGTGCGAAACACTGTTCGATGTTTCCAAAGATGTTCACTGGGGTTTTACCAAGGCCATTTGTAGCTGTTATGCGGCTTCATAACGGTCGGGCTCTCTGCTTTTGAACTTTAGGACTCTGGAGTTTCACAGTTGGGCTCTGGCACTTAGGGCGCTTAGGATGTTCAGGGCATTCGATGATTTGGTGTGTTTTGAACTGCACAACAGAGAGCTGAGGCTGCAGTAGACCCGTAAAGTTTAGGATCCTCAACTTCCGCTCTGACATGTTCAGATCAGCACTTCGAGGCACCTCTTCCATGATGCGCACGTTTGATTCCCATTGCTTCACGCGCACTGTGACGATCTGCATGCACTCACAGCATTGTCCCGTTCTGTCTTCATCTCAAGCAGTGACTGAGTGTCGAGCCACGTCAGGAAAATTCATGGACATTCTAATGACACACAGCCAAGAGGTGCACGAGTGGGTTCCACCCCCAGAGTCCCAAATGGCTCGATTACGGAATATTGCGTAAAACAGTAATGATAACACAAATCACAACATCTAGCAGCTAGCAACGATAACGAGAAAAAGAACAAGGAATCCCTCATTGTGGCAAATTGGGTCCCGACAAGATGATTCTCATATGCTGTGAGCTCCAATTCAAGCAGGCACCGCAAGGAAACCTTACTGTACAACTACCGAGGAACTGAAGGATCCCGATGCCACTCGGAACCCCTAAACCCTAAACCTTAAACCCGAAACCCTAAACCCTAAACCTTAAACCTTAAACCCTAAACCCTAAACCCTTCAGGTTGTGCTTGAAGTGTTGTTTGCTTATCGAGTCTCGTGTGTGCGTGAGGGGGCTGATGGGTCCGGCTCAGTCGGACCACTGGAAATCTAGCAGGGTTTAGGGTTTAGGCTCATGGCTGCTTTGTAAGAGTTACTCCATCTTGAAGGTGTACATAAGCCTTGCGCAACCTTGCACCGCAAACCTATACAGACGACGGCAGGCCTGGAGGAGGAACCACTGCGCTTAACGTCGCTACCTGAACCAGAGAGGCAAGAATGGTGCTGCATCTTTTGGTGCGAAGCCGGTGGTTACCATAAACACTAAACTCTAAACCCACAAAAAACTGAACCCTAAACCCTAACAGTGGTGGGGTTTGCATCGGGTCGCACGAGTTTGGCGAGCTTGCACAGCGTTGGGTTCTTTTGTCCTTAAGCCTTCAAAGTGCATGGGTACCCTGCTTCGGATTTTGCTTGTCTCAACCATCGTCAGGCTTGAGGCTTTGGAGGTCTCACGTCCGAACTGCAAGGGTTCGAAGACCCGTCAGAAAACAGCGCATCTTGGCATAGTACTTACAACAGGGATGTCTGGTGCTTCTGTGCGTGGCTTCAGAGCTGGGTCTGTCAAGGACTCCGTTCGGGTTTGGAGCTACTGAGTGGGGCTTGCTGCGTTGAGAGATCAACTTTGCCCTCCAGTTTCTGAAAACCTTGACCCTAAACCCTTAACCCTAGACCCTCTAAACCTTAAACCCTATAAGCCCTAAACCCTATAAACCCTAAACCCGTAACCTAAAGCCTGAACAAGGGCTTAGCTTTGAGGGCTCGGGCCGCCGGGCTTTGAAGCGAAAACACCGAGCTTAACTGAGCTTGTTAAGGAACTTAACCCTAGGTATCTAAGGACTCATATATTAAGGCTTTTGGGCCCAAAGACCATACTATATAAGGCTTTTGGGCTGTTTTGATGCCCAGGGTAATTTAAGTTGCCATAATAGGGATCTATGGTAAATAATATGGATTCCTGATGGCAACTATTATGGTAATTAAATTGAACTCTTTAAAAGAACCTTACATGGTAGATTTAGGGTCTACGGTCCATGAGGTATATAAGGCTTAGGGTCTATATGACTTAGGGTGAGGTATATAGGGTTTAGGGTTTAAGGTGCCGAGACATGCTCGGCTCAGGGACTCCTCCTCGAATCTTTGCAGTTTAGGGTAATTAGTTTAGGACTTAGGGTTTAGGGGTCTAGGGCTTAGCGCTGAGGGAGTTCAGGGCTTAGGGTTTTAAGAGGTTAGGATAGTTTAAGGCTTAGGGTTTAGAGACGTTTAGGGCTTAGGGATAGGGTTTTAAGAGTTAAGGTTAAGGAAAATATGCACTCGAACTGCCCCCGGGCCTGCAACCGGCACCGGCGCAGGCTTGCGCAGGGGGATGGCCGCAGCTTCCTCCACCGAACAACTACTTGAGTACACTTGCCTTTTCTATCATGGAGTGCTCTAGGGGTCTGAGTACGTACCTGGAACAAGGTTTCGTTGCAAGCTATGCGCAGCTCTACAGTTGATGACTGCATCATTCAGGTTCCTAAAGTGTTCACAACCCCAACCCTAAACCCCAAAAACCTTAGACCCCAAACCCTAAACCTGAACCTCCAGACCTTAATTCGCATGACAAAAGCCTTGGAGATCTCCACAACCACTTTCAATCTTGCCCTAGGAATCTAAGAACTCATATTTTAAGGCTTTTGGGCCCAAAGACCATACTATATAAGGCTTTTGGACTGTTTTGATGCCCAGGGTTGAGGCTTAGGCTCCACCAGATTGAGTGCGCTCAGGCTTTACCTAGAGGCTCCCCCAGATCCAAATTCCAAAACCCCAGACCTGCCGTAAACCCAAACATTCTAGAGCCCTTATAGAACCTTATACTAACCCTAATTCATAACCCTTGTAGAACCCTTGTAATAGTACAGCACAGTGCTTTAAAGCCCCCTAAACCGAGTCCTCCGGATCCTTCTTTTCAGGGCGCTTGCCGGTCCCTGAACAAGGAATGCCCGTTTGCCATAAGATTGCTAAGTAAAATTTAGCTTCATAAGCTAAGGCTTTTACGTAGGGTTTAAGGTATGTGGGATTTAGGGCTTAGGGTCCATGGGTTTTTTGGGCTTTGAGTTTAGGATCTATAAGGTTTAGGTTTTCAGTGGCTAACATTATTAGGCTAGGGGTTCCAGCACTTCTTTACTGTATATGAGAAGCATCCACCCGAAACGACACCATTAAAATTCTCCGGCCCTATATTGGAGTTCCAAACACTTCAGGGTTTCGGGTTCTGGGTGCTGATCCAAAATTTCGCGTTTAGGGCTTCGGCTTTCCGGGCTTTGGGTTCAGGGTCAAAGGGTGTAGGGTGGGTTAAGGCTTAAGAGTTTACTCAAGGTCAGGGCCCCACCTCAATATAGGGGCCTTAATAAATAGAGTAGGGTCTAAAGGGATCTGTTAAAGGGGTCTATAAGGGATCTATAGTAGGGTTCTATAATGTAAGGGCCTTAAGAAATAGAATGGGGTTTGGGGGCCCATTATACTATAATGATAATGAGGAACCCCCAAAATAGTATAGGTAACTATTCAGGCCCCTATAGATTAACCTTGCCAGTGATGGCACGCAGCGCCGGCGACGAGCGTGAAAGCCGCGAAAGAGGACCTTCTGAAACACAGTCATGACACTCCTATGCGACATGTCATCGTCACCGTACCCACCAGCAAGGTGAGGCAAAACAAGGGAATGTACAGCTGGTGAGCGGAGGGGCTGACTTGTGCACCAGTGCTCGAAGACTCTGCCAATGCAATAGGCCAAACGGTAACTCCTCTTGCCCAGCCGCCCCAAAAGCGCGGCTGCAACAAGGAAGCCTACAGCAATCAAGCAAGCAAGCGAGCAGCCTGAACAGGGCCAGAGCTTCGACGCGCTCTGCGAGCGTGAGCACCTTCGACGCGTTTCGAGCCCAAAGATTTTCAAGACTGCTGCGTGTCAGGACCAGCCTGGAACGCCTTGTATTGCTCGCGTAAGCCTTGGAATCCGGGCTCAGGCCCTCGCCAACATTTTTTCCGAATTTGTTGGGAAAGGATTGCCCTAACCCCTATAACCCCTAAACCCTAACCGGTATATTGCCGTGCACTGGTCTTGGTAAGTCGGGCCTCAGACAGTCTAAAGTAGGCCTTACGTAGTTCTACGGATTCAGGGCTTGAGGCTTGGTGCGTCGGAGGATCGGGAAAACAAGGGCCCAGGGTCGAGGCCGGTAGGTTGAGCATTCAGAGACATGGCTCCCAGAAGGTTCAGGGTTTAGGGTTTGGGCAATATAGGACCTTTAGAATCTATAGAAGTAGAATAGATTTTTGTGGATACATAGAATGGTAGTTGTAATCAGGAAGCCCATTTATAGCATTATGGCTTGCAACTACAGCAGTTTCCGGCTTCGGGCATCTCGGATCCAGTCTTTGCAATGTGAACCGATCGCAAGAAAAGTCGAATGGTCGGAATTTACATGAACCCTTCGGTCCATCGAGGCCTGCCTTACTGTAGGGGCCTTAATCATTAGAATAGGGTTTTGGGGGGCTCCTTCTTATAATTATGGCATAACATACCCCCCAAACCCTATTCTAATTATTAAGGCCCTGATATTGCCCTGGCGGTTTAAGGCTTGGGGATTGGGGTTTCCCGGCTTGGAGTTTCATGCCGCCTTACCGGCATGAAGCGATTCGGCAGGAACACCCTAACCCTAAAGCTCAAAATGGCCCCAAAGCCTTACATAATATGGTCCTTAGGCCCAAAAGCCTTAAACTATGAGTCCTTAGAGCCTTAGGGTAATGCTCTAAACCGAGCTCCTGTGCACTGTCTGTCGGCTCGCGTTGAAGTATCAAGCAATCCAAACGAAAGAAGCAAGCAGGACTCCTATCATGGACCAACAACTCCTGTCGTCGAGCCTTTGGACACGACGGAAGCGCGGCTCGAGCTGCGCGCCCGTGGGCGTGGTGACGTCACCGGGCGCGGGGATTCCTGGCACATTGCTGGCATACCTAAACCCGGACATGCCATACCTGTTTCTGGCATAGACAGCCGATGCATTTTATGTCAGAACCCGATAACAAAATACGATGTCACCAAAATTAAAAAAAGGGTGAGGCCTAATGTAGGGGCCTTAATAATTAGAATAGGGTTTCGGGCTCCTTTATAGTATAATTATAATAAGGAACCCCAGAATAGTATTGGCAAGTAGTTAGGCTTCTATCGTAATTACGTGAAATGCGACCTTGCACATCCAAGGGCTTTCCAAGCCTCTGGAACCACTTCTCACCCACCCTACACCCTCAACATACAGGAGAGGCCTGAATAATTAGAATAGGGCTTTGGGGCCCACTCTACTATATTTGAGTATAATAAGAAAAGGTGGGTTATTCCGGGTGAAGGTAGGGCTTGTTCTTCAAGGGTTTAGGGTCCATTCTTGATGGGGTTTGGGGCATATTCTTCAAGGTTGAGGGCTGAGTCTTGTGGCTCCAGAGTTTAGTTGTTCCTAAACCCCCAAAAGTAGGTAAAAATAATGGCCCAGATCCTATACAGGGCTATTATTCTACATACTTTCGGGGTCCAGGTTCTTCAAGGGTTGAAGAGCTTATTGGGTTTGGGTATTTGGTACTGGCTTGCGCTGCACCCTATGCTTCTTGTGCTCAACCTGGTTCTTCTTGCCATGGATTCAGGATTAGGGTTTAGGGTTTAGGATGCCCAGGTCGCGTTTGTTTGCGCTGCTCAGTTTCGAAAGACTCATGATGACAAGTCAGGTTTGGGGCTGTGGAACAGGATGGTCACGGGGATTCTGGAGTGCTGCCCCAAACTCAAAAACCCTCACCCTGAAACTGACAACTAAAAGCCCCATGCCCTGCGCGTGAAACAACAAGTAGCTACACGGCTAAGAACTGAGGCAGCAATAGCCCCCTGGCCCTCAGCCTCGTGTCGCCCTATGAAGGCACCTACACGCCCACCCCAAGCCTGGGTTTAGGGTTTAGGGCCCTAAGCCCACCCCCACCCTTCCGAAAACAGAGACCCTGACCCTTGTTATAAGGACCCAAAATAAGCCCGGATTCATACAAAAAAGATCGCCTCTGAATGGTGGCAGGATCATATAAGCGCACAATCAATCGGTCTCAGCACATGTAATACCCGAAACGTCAAAGCCCTGAAGTCCTGACCCAAAACTCTGAAACCCCAAAACACCAAAAAAAAGCATCAAACCCTAAAACCCCTAAACCCTAACCCCTTAACCCTAACCCCTTAATCCCTAAACACCTAAACCCTAAACCCCAAAACCCCTAAGCCCTGAACCCAAAGACCGACCTGTGAGAGCTCCGGATCTTTTGGCCGCTCAGGGCTGTGGGCCTGAAAGCTTGGCGGTGTCTTAGGGTTTAGGGTTTAGGGGTTTAGGGGTTTAGGGGTTTAGGGTTTAGGGGTTTAGGGTTTAGGGTTCAGGGGACGGACAAAGCGCTGCATTCTGTATGATAGGGACTATACGCCTCAGTTCCGGGTGCCAGTCGGTGACACGCATCGGACGTCCCAGTCTTCCTGGGACTTCTCGGAGATGTTGCTCTTGTCGTCGAGGATAAGTCGCTTCTCGGTCGGGTCTTTCGTCCTGTCGGAGTTGATTTGCGACATGATCTCTCCCAAGGATGTCGCCGTGTACATCTTCGATGTGTGGTGTTCGTGGTACATCCTGGCTAGGACCTTCTCGATGCTCAAGAGTTGCTTCTCTGGGAACTGGCGACGGTCCCCATCGATGGTGATCTTGTTGTATTCCTCGACTAAGGTCGTGCACACTCCCGCAGGTAAACACTTGGGCACTGTGTCCTGGTCGTCGGTGTCACGGCCGGTGGGGTCCCTGTTGTCACCGAAGCGAGGTAGAACTGGCTCGCGATCCTCGTGAGGACCGTCGACTGGGAGTTCACGGCATTCTCGTCTCATGTATAGTTACTTCCGACATCATACCCAGGAACAAGGTGACCTGAAACTTCATAGAGACCGAGGAAGGGAAGCCTGTACTTAAAAAAGTACAATGAGGACTGTGGGTATTATTCTTTTCCAGGGCTCGGAAGGCTGCCTTCCGAAACCCTAAACCCTAAACCCTAGGGTCTTAGGGCTTCGGCACTGTAGAGCTTCAGGATTTGTTCTCGAGCCTAGTCCAAATTGAACAGTATGGGAGGACCTGGGGCTGGAGCCCCGACCGTAAACGGTTTAGGGTTTAGGGTTTAGGGTTTAGGGGTTTAGGGTTTAGGGTTTAGGGGTTTAGGGGTTTAGGGTTTAGGGTTTAGGGTTTAGGGGTTTAGGGTTTAGGGTTTAGTAAACCCTAAACCCTTACTACTCACCCATCCGTCTGCAATGGAGTCTAGGCTGCAGGGCGGCTGGGATGATTGTCACTCCGTGCCGCTGCCTACTAGGTTAGCGGTTTCTTTGCTTTCAATGGCTAATGGGGTTTTGCAGAGGTCAGGCGCTAAAAAAGGCTTGGCGATGGTAAACTGTACTACAGTACTGCACCCCTAAAGTTAAACCTAAAAGCCCTGACCCAAGAGGACCCAGGTCTCTTTAGACTCCTGATTGTAGGGGCCTTAAGAATTACAACCGGGTATATTATACCACAATGATAATATAAAACCCTAGTCTAACTATTAAGGATCCTACCTAGGGCCTTGGGGTTTGCACTTGGGAGGGCACCTGTCTCGGTCTCTTGCTTCCCAGAGACTCCCTTTATTAAGGAATACCTTTGGCTCCTTTAAGGGATCTATAAGGGATCTACAGGGTTTCGGGTTTAGGGGACTCCGATATCCCTCAATTAAGGAATAGACCTTGAATCATAGTAGGGATCCTACTATAAGTTAAGGTATATTCCTTAATTAAGATATATTGGAGTCTCTGGCTTCTCTCCTCAGTTAGTGAACGCGTAAAGAAACCTTATTGAGAATACTAAGGCCCCTACATATCACTATATGTCATATACTATATACTGGTCCCCTACACCCCAATGCCCTGAACGCTAAAGTCTCGTTCGACCTATACCAAAACACCGTAGACGAGCCCTTTTCGAATCCTTATAACAGCAACCCTTTATAGGAACCCTTGAAGGAACCTTCATACGATTCATACCTATACCCTGTTCTACAATTACTAAAGCCCCGGAATCCTCGAACCCGAGGATGAACCTTTGAGGGAACCGTATTCTAATTATTAAAGCCCCTTCAGTTTCAAACCCTGAACACACCTAGACCCCCCAACTACCCTCTAATATACCCTAACTACCCACTATTAGGGACCGTAAGGGCTCTATTAAGGGGCTTTTGGGGGGTCCTGGTAAACCGTGCCCTAAACCCTAAACCCTAAAGCAGGCTTATGTCGGCCTCCTTCCGAAGGGCCGCGCGGCGCGCGCTGCGCTGGCCAAAGCGGAGGTCTGGAGTGGAGCCTTCCGTTTAGAGATTCAGGGTTCAGGGTGTCGGATGTACGCCTCAGGGATTAAGGCGTAAGGTGTAAGGTTCAGGATTCAGGGCCTGGGGTTTGTAGTTCGGACACTTAAGAACGATCTGAAGCAACCGAAAGGTGTTGTGATTTAAACTATCGGTATGGGATATGTGATATGTTTGTAAGGGTCATGTCGCGCGTACGCAGTACACGATGCACAGCTTCTTTGCAGCTTTGCAGACTCTGGCGGTACATGGGACAGGAGACGAAGAGCAGCATTTCCATGTGCATAAACATACTGCTTCGTTGATAGTCTGGCTAGAAACGAGTAACGAGAACATCAAGATATGTACCAAGCACAGGATGCTCGTTCCACTACTGCGACCATCGGATGGGATCAGAGGAAGAACAGCAACATCCTGGGCACATGGAACATAGCTGTGAACCACAGCACTTGCAACAGTGTATCTCGCGGCGTTATGTCGCTTGCATAGGTCGACCCGTGTTTGGATGGAAGCAGAGCAAATAGTGCCGATTGTTATGGTAGTCTTAAAGTGTCTCTCATAGAACCCTCGTGGTACCCGAATAATGCTGTCATGGTACAGGTGGCTCGGCCGGCTTGGCCCTCTGTTATTGTATGACCAGTACACAGTCCGACCACTGCTGCGCCGTGCACGCAGCACTCGACAAATCCATGCTGCATCGTTATCTTACCCTTCGCTCCAAATAGCCGAAGGCAAGTACTACAACCTACAGACTGCAGACCCCAAAGTAGGTACCTGTAGTATTTGAATACTTGGCGACAAGCAGGGTTACACTGCTGCATCGCAACATTGCAAACACAAATGAACCCGGAGCGCGAGTTCTTCCGCCCTACAATGTCAAAACACTCTAACTATTCCCAAAGCTCATGACCCTAAACCTGAACACCAAGCGAGACGCCCCAAACCCGTAAGCCCGTGCAAAAACCCTAAACCCAAATTACCTGAACCCACAATTCTGCACCCCAGTCTCCAAATCCTTATCCCTAAACCCTAAACCTTACTGCCTAAACCTTTAAACCCTTAAACCCTAAACCCCCAAACCCCCAAAGCCCTCAAAGCCGTACAAAACTGGCCTTGCCCTCCTCCGAGGACCACCGGGGAGCGGGGCTGACTCTGCACCACCTGCAGGGGCTCAAAGCATTAAGGGTTCCCTTAAAAGATTGCTTTAAAGGGTCCCTTTTAGGGCTTCTCGGGCTTTCAGGATGGGAGTGTTGGGTTTAGGGCTTAGGGTTTCGAGTGTACGGCTTAGGTTTGGGGTTTCAGGGTGTAGAGCACTACACTTGCCCGACTAGGCACAGCCCGTAGAACGAGGTGCCCTCGCGATTATGGATGACCACCATATAACAGCAGAAGCATCCTTCGAAGTCGTTGTCGGTGAGGTAAGCTTGCAAGAGCCCGCGCGAAGACTGCCACAATCCGGTCCCGGTCAGGCCGGGATGGACGGGCAGGAGGGCCTTGTGCAGTGCATCCAGTTTCTGGTCCAGAAACTGCCCTTCCCCTTGGCTTTGGGGCCTTGTGTTAGCCAGCTGAAGCCACTGGCCTCAACTTTGGAGCCAACATGCGCTGGCAAGGCAGGCACTGAATTAAGGCGATCCCTTTGCTGATCTGAGTCCTCCCCACTGGGGGGCCAGTCATACATGCCTGTATAAGGCTGCAGCCTGTTGGTGGCTACATGTCGGTTTTGGGGCTTTAGGATTTAGGGCTGGCGGGATTTAGAATCTAGGATTTAGTATCTGGGCGTTTTGGGGTTTTGGGTTTAGGGTTTAGGATTCAGGGTTTAGGGCCGGATTGGGGTTGTTATGGCTGGGTCATGGCATAGGGGTTTAGGGGTTTAGGGTTTAAGGGTTTGGCGGCGGTTTAGGGTTTTGGGGTTCCGGGTTTAGGGTTTTGGGGTTTGGGCTTAGGGTGTAGAGTTTATATACTTGATTGCACCTTAAATCATTTCGAGGGTCCTACCATGACTTAATTAAGCTATATTCCTTAACTGAGGGATTTTGGAAGCATCAGCCACCAGCCGACACGAAGTTGTTTTTGCAGTTGCAAACGAATTGCTTATTCCTTCTCTGCTGCTGCACATATATTCGTGGTGGTAGTGGTAGCAGTAGCAACAGTATTCCTAGTCCGAGTAGTGGGCAAACAGCATGGAGAGCACAAGCTTTGCAAACGCCAAGTAACAAGATGCCAAAGAGGCACGGCATGCGAGGTCTAAGCGCCTAAACCTTGCATACCCCTTTGCATAACCCTGCAAGTTCAATTGCAGCCCACCCAGACCTTCCCAAATCCTTTAATTAAGGAATATGCCTTAAGTTATAAGACTTATTATAAGAGAATCCCTAATAAGATTTAAGGTAGATTCCTTAATTGAGGGATTTTGGAAGGTCTGGGCATGCGGGAATGCGCCTGTCCTTATTGTCGAGTGGCACATTTTGGGATTTTGTATAATGTAGGAACCTGATTAAGAAACCTTGGGGCTTTATTAGGGTTCCTTATATGAATCCTACTATTTTGGGGTTATAGGCCCAGGGTTTCTTAATCAGCTTCCTACATTACACCACACCTAAACCCTAAACCCTAAACCGCGCATTACGAACGTTGCGGAGTTTGCGCTCTCTGGTTTGAAGCTTTACCAGAGTATGCACTGTAGGAAAAATTGCTGCAAGCTGCACCATAACTTTTGCACGCGCAATCCGGGTTTAGGGTTTAGGGTTTATTATAAGTTATAAGGGTTCAGGGTTTAGGGTTTAGGGTTTATTATAAGTTATAAGGGTTTAGGGTTTGGGGTTTAGGGTCCGCACAGACTCGACAAGCCCAACCAGTAAGTACATGCGCAGTGTTCTGCAAGCGGGTCCATTTCAGTCAGCTTCACTGCAGTGAAAACCTTTGTCAACAGGTACTTGCACTCTCTAATGTTCGAACTACTCGTCCCTTCGACAGCAAGACCAGCCCTCAACCCCAAACGCAAACTGCAACGCAGGACCTGAGGAATGATGCTAAGCCTTGAAGCGAACATCCTTGATCCTAGAGTCGAGGGCATAGGGTTTAGGGTCCTACAATGCTAGAACTGAACTGGATCTTGAACTTTGAAGAATACAATAAGAGTGCCCAGGGGTGATGAAGGCACAGATGACTAATGGGAGTTTCCGAAAATAGGGGACCCTACTATAGCACCCTAAATAGTAGGATCCTTATTGTAAGGACCTCAAAATAAGGTATCCCTTATTTTCGGAAACTCAAACCCTAAACCCTTTATAAAACCCTGATAGATCCCTTTAAGCAACCCTTATGGATCCCTTTAAAGGTACCCCCTAAGTTTTCGGAAACTCCCAAATGGAGTGCTTCGACTCTTAGGCACAAAAATTCTGCAAACCGCGGGCACATGATACTGCTCCGAACACGAGTAGGGGTCCAGGCTTTATGCACAAGGGTCACTACCACTTCTGCGCCCTTAGAACCAAGATGAACATGATATGGCTCATAAACTCGTGGAGTTTTGTTATCATAACATACAAAAATCTTATGTAAGATAGGGTTTTGGGCTTAGTTAGGGCCGGGTTTTGGCCGCCTTCTGCAGCTGTCCAGAGTTCGAACCTGCGGCCGCTTGCAGGGCGATAGGGTCCATCCCGAAACCCACAACTGTAACCAGGAGGGGTATTGACGTGCCTTCTAGGCAAGCTTCTGTTGGTCTTGCTTGTGTTTTTGACCTTGAGAAACGGCTTCTGAGGGCCAGCAGACAGCTGGTCACAGTCACAAAATTAGCCATGGAAATGACCACAGTGTCCAAACTGAACCTGGCCTCAAATGGACAAGCTAGTCAATAGCACTGAAGAGAAGCGAACATCACAACAGAAGACCACAGCGAACAGATAGAATGATAAACATACAGCAGTACGGCAGCTGGCCAGACAGTCCAGACCACGATCAACGTCTTTTGAGTTTTGCTACCTGCTACGTGACACTTCCATCATCACCGCTACCACCACCATCACTATCACTGCCGCCATCACCATGACGATCAGGATCGTCGTCCTGTCTCGAGGATAGCGGGCCCAAGAATTGAGATTGGGATAACAGTGTTGAGAGGCCTGCTTCTGAGAAGCAATGTTAATGTTACCCACGATTGCGTCAGAACTGGCCATGACCTCGCACAGCCTGGCCGTGCCCTGGAACCTCTTCAGGACTACACACTGTGCCCGACACCCGACCCCGACAACCTAATCCACCTTGAGGCCTTTAAGGGTCCAAGTAGGGCTTTAAGAGCGTTTTCTTCAAATTCATAACTGCTGTCATTCTCTTGGTACATGCTGGGCCTTGCTACTGTATTTTTGCCATGATAAGTACCTTCTCTTAATAATGATATAATGATTCTCATCAAATACGATTCTGACTATTGTCGTGTGTAACCGCAACCGTTTACCCTAAACCCTAAAACCCTAAACCTTAAACCCTAAACCCGAACACCCTACGCCCATCCCCAAAACCTAAGCAATCCTAAACACGTGAAGCCCTAAACTTAACCCCTGAACCCTAAACCCCTGCACCCTAAAACCGAAAAACCGTAAAACTTGCCATCGAGGCCTCTGTGACACCCTCGGGCTTGTACTCGGCTGGGCTCCTGCGGATGCAAACTTCCAAAGAAGATACTGGGCCTATTTAGGGGTTTAGGGTTTAGGGGTTTAGGGGTTTAGGGGTTTAGGGTTTAGGATACTGGGGCTAAGTAAGTAACCCTAAGGGTCCAAAGGACCCAATGATTAGGTACTCGGGTTTAGGATAGTAGTCATGTAGCTCAATAGTTAGGAGAGTATAGACCTAGGCGCAGTTTAGGATTTAGGGATTATTTCCACAGCCAGCCAGCCCTCTTATCGGGCTCATAGAGTGAAACTAAAGGGATTACCCATGATCTGGTAGTCCTTGGTCATCTGAATCATGTAGTGGAGCAGGAACAGCAGGTTCACAATCGTCAACGACACAACCCGGTTCATCGGAAGGAAAACATTCAACATCTTTTGCGACATAGGTGCTGCGCCATCTGGTCCCCAATCAGGAGCATCTCCATGACGGATTAGGGATTTAGAGTTTAGGGCTTTAGGGTGGTTTCTTAGGAGAGAGGATTTTGAGCTTTAGGGATGTGGGATTAAGGGTTTTTTGGGCTGTATACACCTCGAGTATCGACTCAGGTCCGATATATCCCTCGAATTTGAAGCCGACCCACATGGGCAAAGCCCCGAAATGACCCTAAAATGATTTCGGAAGCTGTACATCCCCAATCAACCAACCCTCATAAATCTAGAATTTCAGCGCTCAACCACGTAAACATCCGCAACGCCTCCTATAAGGGGGATGTTGTATTCTACAAAACATAGGTCCCCCTACACTTCTCAAACCCTAAACACCCTCAACCGTCAAAGCCCAAACCAACAGAGTCCTGCAGGCCCCCAATGCTAGTCCCTCCTCCCTGACCGACCTCTCCGCGCGAGGCTGCCTTGTTTTTGGGAGCCGCCGCAGGCCTCGGTGGTCTCAACCGCCGGGAACACGGTTTTTAGGGTTTAGTTTCGGGCTTAGGGGTTGAAGGGTGTAATGTTTTAAGGGTTTAAGGGCTTAAGGGTTTAAGGGTTCAGGGGTGTTAGGTTTTGAGAGCCGAGTACCCCTTAATCAAGCAAGATGGCTAGGGATGGCATAGGTAAGGATGTCCTCACTATGGTTGAGAATATGTTTTCAGTTCGAAACCTCTATGACACCGTACCAGAAACCTGCAGAGGAACCTTCCAGAGATTTTGGGGTCCGGCGTAGTCTGGTGAGCTTGGGTTCTCTTGTTGCTCTTTGGCTTCCGGGTTTAGGCTTTAGGGGCTTAGGGTTCAGGAGTTTAGGGTTTAGGGCACAAACGGTTTGATCCTTGCTTTCACGCTGAGCCCTGTGCGCCTAAGTCCTCTGAGCCCTACTTCAGAGGGTCTTAGTAGGGTATGGGCATAAGTAACTAGGTGATCCATGAAGTACGACCTCTAAGAAGTCCTCCCTAAACCCCTGAAGTTTAGGGCCTAAGCCCCTAAACCCTTAACCCCCAAACCCTAAACACTAGAGCTTAAACCCCTAAACCCGAAACACTAGAGCTTAAACCCCTAAACCCTAAACACTAGAGCTTAAACCCCTAAACCCTAAACCCCAAAGCCTAAACCCCGAAGCCTAAAATAGTTGGCCCAGGCACGGGGGCTCGCGGGGCGACTTCAGGGCATCGCGGGGTGATGAGAGCCACTCCTGACGAGTTTAGAGTTCATTTCGGGTTTAGGGTTTATAGGGCCCAAAAGGGTTTAGGGTTTAGGGCTCAGGGAGGGCATTGGGGGTAAAGGGTTGATGGATTTTCGGTTTGGATAGAATAAGTTTCGGGGCTGAGGGTGCTGCGACAACAGTTGGGTTTAGGGTTTAGGGTGGCCTCCAAAAGACTATATAGGTCATGCATACAGCAAATGTCCCGCGAAAGGCAGCCTAATTCAGAGACCCCCCTCCCACCACCCCTAAACCGAAAACTCCAAACCCTAACCCTCTAGGCCAGACAAATGCACGGGTGTCTAAACGGGTTTCATGGGCTTTCATTTGGTGCCACAAGCATTAGACTAGGGCTTGTGGGTATACGATAGAAGTTCAAGCTTTTTGATGTGAGTCAAACGGGGACACTGCGGGGATACTATTGCAATCTATCGATCATCGCCTCTCTAACCCCGCAGGGCCCGGACTTCTCTTGTAAGTTGTATTGGACCCCGTCCAGTAAGCCCTGCAGCTGCCATGTCAGGCGGCTACACGATATAGGACAGGTGCATACTGGTGAAGAGCTGCACTAACTAATGATGATGATGATGGTGATGATGATGATGATGGTGATGGTGATGAAGATGATGATGAAGATTGTGATGGCTTAGACCAAGGATCGTCGAGGACCCCTGACTTCGGGCAACAAGCTTATAATCTCCCCGCAGAACCTTTCTGAACCTTGGAGCCCTCCGGGAGGGCCCCACAAAGTACCCTTTATCGAAGGTATTTGGGGTAGGATCGGGGTGTAGTTGGGGTAAAATACATCGAGGGTATTCTGGGGTCTAGTAGAGGGTATGTGGGGTATCATTGAGGGAGAATTCCGGCACGCCGGGGCTGCTGCTCCCTTGCGGGGCGCCCGAAAGCTATGTATCCTAGGCCCTTCACTTAGACCCTGAATAAGAACCAATACTACTCTTCAGGCTTCCCATCATGCTTATCGACAACAATAATCAGACACCCTATTCTAACTATTCAGGCCCCGATAGTCCCCATCCTGCGGCCCTCTTTCCAGTGATGTTGGGTAGCTGCCACACAACGATGATGGGCCTCGACCAGGCATTGCCAGGCTTTGGCCACTTGAAGCTGATGCAGCGTGTGGGCTTGTGTGCTTACTGTCTTGGTCCTGAGGCTTTGTGGATGTAGGGTTTAAAGTAGAAGCCAGAAAGTTGGAACATCATTCTCCTCCTGCCCTTAAAGTAAAGTATAAGGGATCCTAGCACTAATCCTCCTAAAGCCATGTTCCAACTTTCTGGCTTCTACTGTAAGGCTTTGAGGTCTTGCGAAGTGGGGAGTTGACAGCTCTGCCTCGGGGTAGAAATCCGAAGAACGGGGCTTTCTACTTCCCTTTGCTCAGATTTGGGAGTTTACGCAAATGGGGGACCCTAATATGACACCCTAAATAGTAGGCTCCTTATTATAAATAGTAGGCTCCTTATCATAAATAGTAGGATCCTTATTATAAATAGTAGGATCCTTATTATAAAAACCCCCAAAATACGGTACCCCTAATTTTCGGCATAACCCCAACCCAACCCTCTTCAACCCTGAAGAATCCCAGAGATCCAGGTAAGTACGGAGTATGCCAGTTCTTCACTTCCTCGGTTTGGGGGTTTACGTTTAGGGAATCCCAAACCCTAAGCCCAAACCCCTAAGCGGGGATCTTTTCGCTGTCCGAAGACCTTTTAGGGTTTAGGTACAGTCTGTGCTGCATCTGGTGGCACCAGTAGCCTCATCAGTCTAATGCACCCTCAGTTCTCTCCCTTGTACAACAGGTCAGTTGTCTATCATGAGCCCCTGCTTCAGGCTCCATCCTAGATTGTACGGGCTTGATGACTTGTTGGTTTGTGTTACTCATGGGCTGATTCTGTTAGCCAAACAGAACTCTGCATAAACCCAAACTACTAAACCTGAAACTTTAAACCACAACCCCAAACCGTTAAACCCTAAACTCAAACCCGAAACACCCAAACCTTAAAGCCCAGGCCCTAAGAGACACAAACCTGAAACCTCGCACTCCGACGTTCGGTCTCCATCGCAGCAGCCTGGCCTGTCGTGCTGGAGCTGACCTGTGATGTGGTTTGGGGATTTAGGGTTTATGGCTTGGGGTTTAGGGCTTCGGGTTTTGGGGTTTTGGGTTGAGGGGTTCGGGGCACGGCCTTTAGATTTAGGGCTTTTTGTGCAGGGCTTTGAGCTTGGAGATATTTGCAGATGGATACTGGGCAACAGATATTGTGAGATTTCATGACATTTGCGACTGCGCTTTCCAAGGTTTCCATGGTCTGGACCGGTAACTTCTCGTGGGGACAAGGATCTGCGGGTTATGATGAAAACTTTTAGTGTTGAGGATTTGGGCTCTAGGGCTGGTAGTTTAGGGCTTAGGACATTTCTGGCTTCAGCTGTGAACGGTGTGGGGCTTGTACCGCTACTTAGAGTATATACGGCTCAGGGTCTAGAGTATCGGATCTTCGCGTCTTGGGCGTTCGGGTTCTCCTTGGCGCGGGCAGCGGTTTAGCCCATACAGCTCCAGAGCGGGGTTTACGGTTTAGGGCTGTGGGTTTTCGGGCATGGTTTAGGAAGCCCCTCTGCACCCGACTGCAAAGCCGAACAGATTTCATGTGGGTAGAAAGTTCGTTTAGTAGACTGGGACTCAGGGACCCTAAACCCTAAACCGTAAAACCCTAAACCCCAAACCCCAAACCCAAAGTCCTACAGGGCTTAAAGGTCGGAGAGTCTCGGGCCAGTCTCAGATATAAGGTCGGATCTGAAGCTCGATTTAGCGCTCTTTTAGGGACACGTGAAAGGTGCCGAGGATTCGCCCTCCCTCAACGCAAAACCCCTACTCCCAAAATTCCCAGCCCCATGCCCTAAACCGCCTAAAGCGGAAGCCAGAAAGTTGGGTCCTCATGCCGTTAGGGTAACCTATGGGGGATCCGAGCACAAGTCATCTTTAGTCTATGTACCAACTTTCTGGGGTTCACTATATATAAATCCCAAACCTAAACCCTTACCCAAAACCTCAACCTAAACCCGAAACCCTACACCCTGAGCCCTGAATCTAGTACCATGTAGCCTGAACCCGAAACTCTGCATTAGCTAAATCAGCCACACTCTGCTCCCTGCAGACCTCGCGCAGTCGCTGCTCCAAGTTAGACAGCACCTTCTCCTGAAGGGCTTAGAGTATCGGGTATAATACCTACTCATGACGTACATGAGCTTCCTTAAGAAGTTACCTGGAGGCTCCTGCTCTGTGCAGAGTCAGGTACGATGCTGATGATGCTCGCCCTGCGGTTCGCTGAATCCGTCGAATTACTGGGTCGAGCTGCTACCCTGCAGTGGGTTCAGAATTTGGGAGATGGGAGAACGAACTTGAAAGGATTTCCAGCTGATGCTGATGATGCTCGCCTTGAGGTTGGTTCCAAGATGGGAGAGCGAATGCGAAAGGATTTCCTGCTGATGCTGATGATGCTCGGCACTGCGGCTTTAGCACTGCGATTTTGCTAGAGACGTCGGAGGCGACGCTTCTCTACCAAGACCTGCTCATGCGCCACCGCTTCCTTTTTTCCGGTCTAGGGTTGGGGTTTTGGGCTTCGCATCACGATGTCGTTCAACTTTCTGTGCGAATGCCTCTCTGGACTGTTCTATCGGTCAGCGACACATATGGGAGTTCCGATAATCAGGGACCCTAATATAGTACCCTAAATAGTAGGATCCTTATTATAAGGACCCCAAAATAAGGAACCCTCATTTTCGAAAACCCCCATATCGCATTTATGTACTGTGGTTTGGCTGGGGTGACAGAGATCCCGGAGCGGCCGGAAACCCGAACCCACACTAAAGCCTAAACCGGCGGAAACCCTAATGTAGGAACCTGATTAAGAAACCTTGGGTCTTTATTAGGGTTCCTTATATGAATCTTGGGGTTATAGGGCCAGGGTTTCTTAATCAGGTCCCTACATTAAACCAGAGCCGCGAAGGCACCACCCGTCAACCCAAAGTGCAAACATCAAAGGAACTGAGCTTCATACCCAAATCCAAAACTGCGCATACCCAACCCGAAAGCATATAATCATATCATCCACAGAAACCCTGAGCCTTGCCTCCCCCATGGCTCAATCCTAAATACTAAACCCTGAACCCCAAACCTGAGACCCCAAACAACTCCCAAACCTGAAGCCTGCGCTCCAAACCCTTCGTCTCAAACCCGGATCTCCCGAATTCCCGGTGGCTTGCCTCGCTGTTGAGCTTGTTCACAAGAGCCCCGCTGCTCGAGGGAGTTCCAATGAAGTAAACCTGCCGGGGCTGAGGGGGTCGGGGTTCAGCTCAAGGCTTAGAGCTTCGGGCTTAGGGCTTCGGGCTTAGGGCTTGGGGTTTAGGGCTTAGGGTTTAGGGTTTAGCCCTTCTGGCCCAGGCGCCTTCCAGAGGCGGGGTGGAGCGGGCAAAGTCCTGGGGGTAGGTTATCGCCATGTTCCTTGAGCCACTTTGGGCGTTGAAGTGT